>MU228410.1:1719933-1731974 GCA_018584345.1 Thuja plicata | reverse complement strand
CCCTCCTTCTAAGGCTTATTTTCTGCAGGTTGCTTGGTCCATTGGTCCTTCCTTGGTTTTGTGGCATATATGGCTTGAGAGGAATAGGAGGATCTTTCATGATGTGCACTTTGAGCTCAGGTTCCTAGATGTTGCTGTTGGTTTGGATCCCATAGGTGCTGGTATTTACTCACACGTTTCCTTTGCTCCTCAAGGTGATATTCCCTTGGCTGCCCACACCCGCTCAAAGAATGGAACTAGGCAGAACTCGCATCCTGTCAATCGTACAGGGCATTGGATTCCTCCCACGTGTGGAGTTCTTAAAATCAACACTGATGGTTCTTCTCGGGGAAATCCAAGGCCAGCTGGTATTGGCAGAGTTGGACGTGATAGTTCTGGTGACATCCAGTTTTTCTTTTCTATCTACAAGGGCTACCATACAAATAACCTCATGTAAGCTCTGGCTATTTTGGTTGCAGTGCAACAGTGCTGTCATCGGGGCTAGCGGAGAATTATCTATGAGTCTGATTCGCAGGTGGTTGTGAATTTAATGAACAAAAGGAACTTTGTGACTGTGGACTGGCATTTGGCTTTGGTTGTTCAGCAGATCATTCAGCTATGTACTTATTTGGATTCTGTGTCCTTTATGCATATCCCCCAAGAGTGGAATGGTGTGGCTGATTGTTTGGCCAAGTGGGCCTCTGAGCATGGGCCACCTTGGAACATTTATGATCATTCGATGCTTCCCTTTGATTTATCACAGAGGCTGGTTCAACTTGTTGACCAGGACAAGGCTCTGTAATTCTCTTTGTGTCTTGTTTTGTTTTGCTCTCTTTCGATTTCAATAAATTTTTACCTCTCTTTTAGTAAAAAAAAATACTATTCCACTATAACTAAAATGCAAAGTTCAAATTTACCTATGTAACATCATTTCGTAATAATTTTTGGGGGGTATTTCAAATGATTTTGGTGATATTTCATTATAGTAACTGAACTAATATCTTATTCTAAGTATCTTCATTATATGTTTCATACTATGTATAATAATCATTATTGATTTCAATCTTTTTATCACAAATTATCGATACTTTTATTCTCATAATTTCTAAATACTATTTTTTTTTAAATTTGTAGCTAACAATTCAATCTATGGATGTTTCTGACAGAGTGGACCCACAATACTGGGTTACACTTTTTTGCCTGAACGGACACTGAACTATGCATTTTCAAAAAACTTTCATTTTTGGATGCATATTATCTCTAAACCGTTGCAAATCGGAAGATGCAGTAAATTAGAGTCTTTTATAAAAAAAAATTAGATTATGAATATATTTTTTAAAAAAAATTTGAAATTGATTTGAATCAAGTTTTCTTTCTCCCACGAAAACCGGCATGTTGCTGAAAACATCATTTTAAAGAGTGACTCTTTTCGTAAAGCATAACTTTTTTTCTAAAATAGATATCAATTTGATTCTTTCGAATTTAGTTTTGGAACATCCATATGTAGATCCCGGAATTGGTTTCACGATTTTCTCATTAGTATTTTATATTTTATTAATGTATGAAGTTGACTTAACCATAATTTTTACATTGGTTCTTTTTGTAGCTTGTACTTGTCGTGTATAGTACATTTTTTATATTTACTTTTAATACATATATTTTTACTATAAAAATATAATTTGATTTCAAAATTTGATATACTTACATTTTATTTTTCCATCATATTGTATGAATGCTATAAAATTATGATTTGATTCCAATATTTCACATTAAAAAGTTCAAAAAGCAGCATTGAGATTTGGGTTAAAAGAATAGGGCAGAATTACTAAAAATTGAAGAATTGGATGAACAAATGCAAATTGTAGAATATTCAAGCTATAAATATAGTATTTGGCCAAAAATTACAATTTAAGACCTCAAGTGTCTTACTTTTTTCAATAAAAAGAAACAAATATACAACTTATATTGGGCCCCAAAGATCATCCATGTGAGGATAGCTCAAATCTTTTTCTGGAGTGCTTAAGTAGTTTGAAACAACATTGTGGTCCATTTCCATTTGAGGAAGATTTGGATAGAAACTTTCATATTGTTGGCTCCAATTGTGATGCTCAAGAAGAGAAACAAAAGATGGTAAATCTTCATCCATCTCGAAACTGTGTGGATTTGCCCAATTGTTGAAGTTTGGGATTTGTCTTTCATCTTCCCATTGCATTTGCCCTTGAACTGGGATGATTCCATTTGATCCAACCTGCATTTCATCTTGCAATGCTGCATTTGCATTCAATTCTGCAGTTGAATTGATTTCATAGAAATTATTTCCAAATGTTGTAACTTGAGGAACAGTGGAGAAAGATTATCCCAATTGATGTGGGACGATTGCACTTTGATCTACAACATCATTGAAACTGTCAGGAAATGGTGGAATTTGAGGAGTGGCAGGAAAAGATGATCCCAATTGTTGTGGGACAATTGCACTTTGATCTACAACAATACCATTGAAATTCTCTTCCAATGGTGGAACCTGAGGAACAGTAGACAAAGATGATTGCAATTGATGTAGGATGATTGCGCATTGATTTTCAACACCATTGAAATTCTCTCTAAATGGTTGGACTTAAGGAGCAGCAAGAAAAGATGATCTCAATTGTTGTGGGACACTTGGAGTTTGACCATTGAAATATTTTCCAAGTGGAGGAGCATCAGACAAAGATGCAGCATTAAATTCCTTTGTGTTGTCCTCCTTAAACTCTTTACAGTGAAGTCTAATGAAAACTTCTTCACAGCTGCAAAGGACTGCAAGCTCGCCAGCTTTCTTCAGCAGTCCTTTCTTTCTCTTAAAAAATGTCTGGTAATTATAATATATTTACTAAGCTTCCTTAAAGACTTCCTTGCTATACTTACAACTTTACCCTTTCACAGTTTAAATTCCAGCTGCCCCAATCGCTGGGAATAGTCTCACTTCTATTGTAAAATAAAGACTCCCGCCAACCATTTATATTGTGATGAGAGACAACTGAAGACAATTAATCAGAATTTTTTCAACATCTTTGAGTGCAAACTTAACATTATCTATATGTTCAGTTAACTGATTTTTTTATTATTATATTTATTATGTGCATGTAATGTTAATTGAAAATATTTTTTATTTTATAACTGATATGTAAATTAATTCAAAACAGTTTTTATTAAGTTTGTTATTTGTATATAAAATTCACTTTGCATGCAAATTTTTTCAACATCTTTGCATGCAAACTTAACATTATCTTGTAAAAGTTAATTGAATTGTTTTTTTATATTCATTATGTGCATGTAATCTTAATTGAAAAAAAATTTTATTTTATAACTGATATGTAAAATTATTTTTGAATTATTGTTTTTTATATCCATTATGTGCATGTAATGTTAATTGAAAATATTTTTAATTTTATAACAGATATGTAAAATTAATTCAAA
The DNA here is from genome assembly GCA_018584345.1 of Thuja plicata. NCBI lineage: Eukaryota > Viridiplantae > Streptophyta > Pinopsida > Cupressales > Cupressaceae > Thuja > Thuja plicata. Next base: position 1,728,542 of record MU228410.1, on the reverse strand, counting down.
ACTTCTTTTTAATAAGTTGTTATTTGTATATAAAATTCATTGGATATATTTTTTTATTATATTCATATATGTATTGCTTGTGTTTTTATTGCATCAATGTTTCAAATCACACGCTGTAATATAATAAGTTTTAAGATTAATTATTAATATCTTCTAGATTTTGTGATATATAATTTTATTTCCATACATTTATGAATTTATTGATGTGTTTATGTTGTTTATATTTTATAAATTATTTTACATTATAATTTTGTTATAAAATAAATGTTATTTATATTTTATAAATTATTTTACATTATAATTTTGTTATAAAATAAGTTTTTACAAATAAGAATATGATGAAATTAATATTAAAGATAATTTTTTTATACAAAATAAGTGAAAAATAATATTACTAAATTAAATTATATTTTTATTTTTTTCATTATTTTATACTATAATGTTTTATAAAATAATTTGTAATACATAACAATAATGTATTAAAATCAAATTTAAAGATAATTTTTTTAAAAAAATAATAAAAAATTATATCAAATAGACGTTTTTTAAATTCATAAAAGCTGAAAATTTAGAAAACAAATCCTATTCTATGTTTTTAATAATATTTAAAAAATATATATTATAAAAAAATGTACAACGTAATTTATTTAATCCTATGAGGTTCCCTACCAGCAAGAGTCGTTGCTGCTAGCAGTGTACGTTGACGATTGCCACCTATTCTGTGACGAGGGCGGGGGTGGAGGCCCCGTGCCCTCAATGAATTTTTTTTTTTAAAAAAAAATTAAATAGCGAAATGTCCATGTGGGCAAAAAAAAATTTATTTTTTTCAATTCAATGCCTTTAACGTTTAGAAAATATGAGGAGACACCTCATATTATAAAAGAGCATCTTATTATTTCATTTGTTATTTTGTTTCAATTGTTATTTAATAATTTATTTTTTAATATGGTTTTAGTTTTAGATTTTCATTTAGATTTAGTTTTAGTTTTATATTTACAATCACATATAGATTTAGTTTTACTTTTACATTTAGATTTAATTTTTGTTTTAGATTTAAATTTAGATTTAGTTTTAGTTTTAAATTTAGATTTAGATTTAGTTTTAGTTTTAATTTTAGAGTTAGATTTAGGTTTATATTTCTCATAGATTTTAGATGTATATTTTTTAAATTACTGATTTTGATTTTGATTATTTAGATATAGAGTATTTGATATTTTTTAATATTTAGTTATGATATTTTGATTTTGATTTTAAAATGGAGGGCAATGTCATCATTTTCATTTAGATTTAAACTATTTGATATGGGGGGCTATGTTGCCATATTAAATTTTTTAGCTTATTAAATTAGATAATTAGTTTAATTATTTATTTATTTTATTAGATTTAATTATTTGTTTATTTATTAGATTTATTTTATTGATAGATTTGTTTCACCACTCTGTCAGGAAGAGTTCTTGGAAATATATTTCCATGACGATGGAGACCAACATAGCCGAATTGAAGTGTTCAAAATTAATTTTTGATTTGAGATCCACTACTTGTGAAAGGGGGAGCACATATTTTTAGCTTTCATTGTTTTGTATTCAAAATGAGAGATTATGTTTTGTCATGTTCTGGCCTCTCATTCTCCTAATTATTAGATATTGAAAATATAAAGTCTATTTGGATATAGATTATTTGATCATGTAGAAGAAGGGCAGAAGTAACACTGGAACAATTATAAATTTAAAATAGAGATGAAAATATGATATTGTATCTATATATTTTGATTAAAAAATAAAATGGACAAATTCATGAATACTATTCCACTATAACTAAAATGCAAAGTTCAAATTTGTCTATGTGACATCATTTCATAATAATTTTTTTTTTTATTTTTTTTGGGTAGAGGGTATTTCAAATGATTTTGGTGAGATTTTATTATAGTAACTGAACTAATATATTATTCTAAGTATCTTCATTATATGTTTCATACTATGTATAATAATCATTATTGATTTCAATCTTTTTATCACAAATTATTGATACTTTTATTCTCATAATTTCTAAATACTATTTTTTTTTAATTTGTAGCTAACAATTCAATCTATGGATGTTTCTGACAGAGTGGAACCACAATATTGGGTTACACTTTTTTGCCTGAACGGACACTGAACTGTGCATTTTGAAAAAACTTTCATTTTTGGATGCCGCTAAACCGTTGCAAATCGGAAGATGCAGTAAATTAGAGTCTTTTATAATTTTTTGTTTAAATTCTAAATATATTTAAAAAAAAAATTTGAAATTGATTTGAATGAATTTTTCTTTCTCCCACGAAAACTGGTATGTTGTTGAAAACATCATTTTTAAAGAGTGACACTCTTTTTGTAAAGCATAACTTTTTCTCTAAAATAGATATCAATTTGATTCTTTCAAATTTAGTTTTGGAACATCCATATGTAGATCCCAGAATTAGTTTTATTATTTTCTAATTAGTATTTTATATTTTATTAACGTATGAAATTAAATTAACCGTAATTTTGAGATAGGTTCTTTTCGTATCTTGTAACTTGTCATGTATAGTACATTTTTCATATTTACTTTTAATACATATATTTTTACTATAAAAATATAATTTGATTTCAAAATTTAATATACTTACATTTTGTTTTTTCATCATATTGTATGAATGCTATAAAATTATGATTTGATTCCAATATTTCACATTAAAAAGTTCAAAAAGCAACATTGAGATTTGGATTAAAAGAATAGGGCATAGTTACTAAAAATTGAAGAATTGGATGAACAAATGCAAATTGTAGAATATTAAAACTATAAATATAGCATTTGTCCAAAAATTACAATTTAAGACCTCAAGTGTCTTACTTTTTTCAATAAAAATAAAAGAATATACAACTTATATTGGGCCCCAAAGATCATCCATGTGAGGATAGCTCAAATCTTTTTCTGGAGTGCTTAAGTAGTTTGAAACAACATTGTGGTCCATTTCCATTTGAGGAAGATCTAGATAGAAACTTTCATATTGTTGGCTCCAATTGTCATGCTCAAGAAGAGAAACAAAAGATCGTATATCTTCATCCATCTTGAAACTGCCTGGATTTGCCCAATTGTTGAAGTTTGGGATTTGCCTTTCATCTTCCCATTGCATTTTACCTTGAACTGGGATGATTCCATTTGATCCAACCTGCATTTCATCTTGCATTGCTGCATTTGCATTCAATTCTGCAGTTGAATTGATTTCATGGAAATTGTTTCCAAATGTTGTGACTTGAGGAACAGTGGAGAAAGATGATCCCAGTTGATGTGGGACGATTGCACTTTGATCTGCAACATCATTGAAACTGTCAGGAAATGGTGGAACTTGAGGAGTGGATGGAAAAGATGATCCCAATTGTTGTGGGACAATTGCACTTTGATCTACAACAATACCATTGAAATTCTCTTCCAATGGTGGAACTTGAGGAACAGTAGACAAAGATGATTGCAATTAATGTAGGATGATTGCACATTGATTTTCAACACCATTGAAATTCTCTCTAAATGGTGGGACTTGAGGAGCAGCAAGAAAAGATGATCCCAATTGTTGTGGGACACTTGCAGTTCGATCATTGAAATATTTTCCAAGTGGAGGAGCATCAGACAAAGATGCAGCATTAAATTCCTTTGCACTGTCCTCCTTAAACTCTTCATAGCGAAGTCTAATGAAAACATCTTCACAGCCGCAAAGGACTGCAAGCTCGCCAGCTTTCTTAAGCAGTCCTTTCTTTCTCTTAAAAAATGTTTGAAATCTCTGACCTTTGTCTTCCCTGTAATGCGGCTCCAGCTTCTTTCTACCCATGCTTTTGACTTCAAGTGATTCTTTGTAAACACAACAATTATAATATATTTACTAAACTTCTTTAAAGACTTCTTTGTTGTACTTACAACTCTGCCCTTCCACAGTTGAAATTCCAGTTGCTCAAATCATTGGGAATACTCTCACTTCTGTTGTAGAATAATGACTCGCACCAACCATTTATATTGTGATGCAAAGACAACTGAAGAAAATTAATCAGAATTTTTTCAACATCTTTGAATGCAAACTTAACATTATCTATATGCTTAGTTAACCGAAGTTTTTATTAATATATTCATTATGTGCATGTAATGTTAATTGACAATATTTTTTATTTTATAACTGATATGTAAATTAATTCAAAACAATTTTTTATTAAGTTTCTTATTTGTATGTAAAATTCACTTTGGATGCAAAAAAATTCAACATCTTTGCATGCAAACTTAACATTATTTTGTAAAATTTAACTGAATTGTTTTTTTTATATTCATCATGTGCATATAATCTTAATTGAAAATATTTTTTATTTTATAACTAATCATAATGATAGAGAGCAAAAACAACACAAATTTGGAAAAGGAAAATAAATTTCTTATGAAGATATTGTGAAATAGTCGAATTAAATGATACATAAATCATATATCAGTGTAATATAATAATTTATGATATATAAATCATATATTAGTATAATATAATAAGTTTTAAGATTAATTATTAATATCTTTTAATTTTTGTGGTATATAATTTTATTTCTATACATTTATGAATGTATTGATGTGTTTATGTTATTTATATTTTATAAATTATTTTCCATTATAATTTTGTTATAAAATAAATGTTATTTATATTTTATAAATTATTTTACATTATAATTTTGTTATAAAATAAGTTTTTACAAATAAGAATATGATGAAATTAATATTAAAGATAATTTTTTTATACAAAATAAGTGAAAAATAATATTATTAAGTTTAATTGTATTTTTATTTTTTTCATTATTTTATACTATATTTTTTTATAAAGTAATTTGTAATATGTAATAATAATGTATTAAAACCAAATTTAAAGATTTTTTTTTAAATAATAAAAAATTATATCAAATAAACGTTTTTAAAATTCATAAAATCTGATAATTTGAAAAAAAAATTCTATTTTATGTTTTTTAATAATATTTTAAAGAAAAACTATAAAAAAAATGTAGCATATGTTGAGGGCCGCCACCTGTTTGTTTTGTTGTTTTGTTTCATTTTTTATTTTGCATTGTTATTTTGCAGTGTTGTTTTTCAAGGGTTGGAGGAGATTTGAAGAGAGGAAGCCCATTTGAAGAGGAAGCAACCAACCAAATATCAAGGTGATATTTGGTTTTATATTAAATAATTTATTTTTTAATATGGTTTTAGTTTTAGATTCTCATTTAGATTTAGATTTAGTTTTAATTTTATATTTACAATCACATATAGATTTAGTTTTAGTTTTAGATTTAGATTTAGTTTTAGTTTTAATTTTAGAGTTAGATTTAGGTTTATATTTCTCATAGATTTAGATTTTAATCATTATTTCATTGAATATTTAGATATGAAATATCGTCATATTGATTTACATTTAGATTATTTAGATGATTCATTTAGATGTATATTTTTTAGATTACTGATTTCGATTATTTAGATATAGAATATTTGATCATTTTTTAATATTTAGTTATGATATTTTGATTTTGATTAAAAAATGGAGGGCAATACCGCCATTTTCATTTAGATTTAAACTATTTGATATGGAGGGCTATGTTGCCATATTAAATTGTTTAGTTTATTAAATTAGATAATTATTTTAATTATTTATTTATTTTATTAGATTTAATTATTTATTTATTTTATTAGATTTATTTTATTGATAGATTTGTTTCACCACTCTGTCAGGAAGAGTTCTTTGAACTATATTTCCCTGATAGTCACACTCTAAAATCATATCCACGCGTCCACATACATCCAGGCCAAGAATGGATTGGAGGACGATCGAGACCAACTGAGTGGAATTGAAGAGTTCAAAATTAGTTTTTGATTTGAGATCCACTACTTGTGAAAGGGGGAGCATATATTTTTGGCTTTCATTGTTTTGTATTCGAAATGAGAGATTATGTTTTGTCATGTTCTGGCCTCTCATTCTCCTAATTACTAGATATTGAAAGTATAAAGTCTATTTAGATATAGAGTATTTGATCATGTAGAAGAAGGGCGGAAGTAAAGTGGAACAATTATAAATTTAAAATAGAGATGAAAATATGATATTGTGTCTATATATTTTGATTAAAAAATAAAATGGACATATTTATGAATACTATTCCACTATAACTAAAATGCAAAGTTCAAATTTATCTATGTAACATCGTTTTGTAATTATTATTTTGGGGGGTATTTCAAATGATTTTTGTGAGATTTCATTATAGTAACTGAACTAATATCTTATTCTAAGTGTTTTCATTATTTGTTTCATACTATGTATAATAATCATTATTGATTTCAATCTTTTTATCACAAATTATCGATACTTTTATTCTCATAATTTCTAAATACTATTGTTTTTTTAATTTTTAGCTAACAATTCAATCTATGGATGTTTTTGACAGAGTGGACCCACAATAGTGGGTTATACTTTTCTGCCTGAATGGACACTGAACTGTACATTTTGAAAACACTTTCATTTTTGGATGCATATTGCCGCTAAACCGTTGCAAATCGAAAGATGAAGTAAATTATCTAGTCTTTTGTAATTTTTTGTTTAGATCCTAAATATATATTTTTTTTAAAATTTGGAATCAATTTGAATTATTTTTTCTTTCTCCCACGAAAACTGGTATGTTGCTGAAAACATCACTTTTAAAGAGTGGCACTCTTTTCGTAGAGCATAACATTTTTTATAAAATAGATATCAATTTAATTCTTTCGAATTTAGTTTTGGAACATCCATATGTAGATCCCGGAATTGGTTTCATGATTTCTCATTATAATTTTATATTTTATTAACATTTGAAGTTGACTTAACAGTAATTTTCACATAGGTTCTTTTTGTAACTTGTCGTGTATTTGTCTGATTTCAAAAAAAATTGATAGAAAGAAGACTTCAATACCAGTGGCTCTGTTATTTTTTAAAAAAAAGTTCTTTTGTTTACTATTTTTCCATGAACGTCGAATAGAGAGGTTTATTTTTGGTAAGAAACCTACATTTGGTTGACGTCAAAAAACTTGTACATAATAACTTCAAAATTTATCAAATTTATAACCATTAGAAAGCTCATTCCAAGTACTTGTTTCATGCAAATGGTATTGTCTTTACTTCTCTATTTGAGCCCTCTAATTAAGCCCCAAAGCCATGAAATATTCAGAAATTTCTTGGCCTTTGCAAAATGGACCTAATCAGGAGGTTTCGATAGAAATGTTACTTTCTCGTAAGTACTTTCAATATAAATTACTTTTGATAGAAATTACTTTCAATAGAAATTACTTTCGATCAATATTAAAAGTACCTAACAAATTTTACGTGGTTTTATCGATCGAAAGTTGTTTTTCTTAATTTTGTATTAAAAAAATGTCACTTTCAATTGAAAGTGACTTTTGATCAAAATTAGTTCATTTTATATCTTTCGATCAAAATTTTGAATATTTCAATAGAAATTCAGGAGGACTTTCTATCAAAAGTATCTGACATGATTCGCATTTAACACTTTTTGGAGGAAATCCTTCCTCCAAAAAAGTGTAACCCACTATTGTGGGTTCACCCGACAACGAGCACAAATCATTCTTGCAAGCCCAACTTTTTCTATAAAGTCAAATGATGTCTTTGAAACTGGTGTGGACAAATGTGCAAGATTATTTTTAGACTCCTGTAGGAAAATCATCAAAACTATTGGACACACAAGGTTAATGATTGACTATGTTGAAGAACTTGAAATATGGAAAATGGAAGATGTTGCAAATTAGTTCATGAGACATCTCTAAAGTAGATGTATTTCCATCAATAATGAAAGAAGTATATCATGATCATTGTGTTGGAAATGAGTTGAGTAACTGAGAGGGGAGGGGTGAATCAGTTACCACAAAAACAAATCCAAGTCCCTTAGATGTCTTAAACAAATTTGTCACTATTTCTCGGTTAACACAGATATTCTACTGTCACTCGGTTAACATAGAAAATCTTAAGATATTAACTATGATTATCCTTTAGTAATTAATAGAAAAAATATAAACCATAAAGAAAATTAAATGTATACAAATAACACCAAGATTTAACGTGGAAACCCAATATGGGAAAAACCACCAATTGCAACTAGTCACTATTTTTCACTCTTTTGAAGTGAGCCCTGATAGGAGCTAACCCTGTTAAAGGTTACAATAACACACTGTTAGGTGTGACCCTGTTAGAGGATTTAATCACCCTGTAAGGAGTGGCCTTGTCCAAGGTCTTCTAACACTTCAATGTAGAAATGTCACCTTGTGAGAGGATTTACAAAAGACTATTAAGTCTACTATGTTAAGAGATTTTTATCACTGCTACAATTGTTAGAAAGTAACAATGGATTGACTTGTTTTGATAAGCAACTATCTTTGTTGATTCAGATCTTTGTTCTGGATTTAATTACTTGATCCTCACTGATTAGATATTTTGTTGCAGTTCTCTGTGTTCTTTCCTCAAATAGAATCCCATCTGATTTCACCTTCACTCTTCATGTCATAAACATATATATTTTCAACACTCAAATTCAATCCAAACATGACCTTAT
>MU228410.1:1707411-1719883 GCA_018584345.1 Thuja plicata | reverse complement strand
ACTATGGGCCCCCATTCTTCAATTTATCAAATGACAGAATCAATTTATCAAATTCCTGAATCAATGCTTTGCAACATTTTAATTCAAATCAATTTCCTTGATCAAATCGTAATTAATTCAATTATTTAAATATTTCCTAAGGTTTGATCATTTCATCAATTATCTTATTTAATTAAAAGAAAACAATTCTTTTTTATTAAATAAAATAATCTTATTTAATTAAAATCCTTTTTTAATTAAATAATCTTATCTTATTTAATTAAAAATCTCTCTTTTAATTAAATAATCTTATCTTATTTAATTAAAATCTCTCTTTTACTTAAATAAAATAATCTTATTTAATTAAAAAAAAATCTCTCTTTTAATTAAATAAAATCCCCACTTAAATCCCTCTTTGTGATGAAAAAAGGAAAAAAATTAAATATAAATAAATAAAAATTCTTTTTTCTACACATCTTCCTAAGTGGTGGGTTTTTTTCCTCTTAATCATAGCCTTTGATTTTGTCTTTTGAAGATATGAGCACATGGATCAACCAAGATTCAATCTCCACCATTTCTCATTTCTTTAAATACTTCTTAATCTATACCATCCATTGCTCTTTAAAAGGAAACCTCTCCTTCTCATTTGAGTAATCAAGATATACACTTTTATGCTATTGTTATGCTACAAGTTTGGAGATCGATTTTGGAAGAGAGATTGAGCATTTGAGCTTGAACCAAGCAACTTCTCTTCTTCTTGTCTTCTTCTCATGCATCCATGGAAATCCATTTAGAGTAGATTCATGATAATTTAGATTCATATTTCCTTTCAATAGATTAATCTTGCATATTTCTTTCATAGATTAGCTTGCATATTTTCTTTCATGCATTGTTATCATATAGATTAGTTTCCTTCCATGCATTGTTATCATATAGAATAGTTTTCATTTGCATTTGCATGCATATTTGGTGATCATGGTGACTAGAATTCTTGCTCTTCCTCTTTGAATCTCTCATTTCATGGTGTACTTGCATGGGCACAAACTAGGTCTAAACTGAGGGCCTCCATCACAAACCCTTGCACTCCATGAATAGGGAGCTATGAGTCATCATTTGAGACCTCATTCTTGAGCAATCTTGAATATAATGACTCATAGAAGTGTGTCAACATTTTAGCACACATTTTTGGCACCCACCGTGGGGCAACCCACCTTTACATGTTGGTTTTGATTTTTTTTGGAGCTAACCCCCTTGTGCAAATTTGCTTGGAGATGAAAACCCTAGATTTTTAAAGATTTGATCATATCTCCCAAACGGCTTGGAGTTTCGGTATGAAATTTTTTTGTAGGTTTGCAACATATCAGAGAAGCTTCAGTAAAAAATTTAGAATTTTCTGAGGTATTTTGAATTTTTTATAATTTTTTCTTTATTTTTCATAAAACATTAATTTTCAGCGCAAATAAGCATATTTTTCAGAATTTTATACATTTTCAGAAAGGTCTTTAAATTCTACAGGGGGGTCTATCTTTGTGTTTTGAATTTGGATGCAATATCGTAGCTCATTTGGTCAATTTATGAAAACTAGTCTATTTTCAGAAAATGACTCCCTAGGACACAAATGAAAAGATCTTTTAAAATTTTGACATTTTTGGAAAGCTCTCTATTTTTTAACAAGTGTCTCTTTTTTGTATTTAGGATTTGGGATCCGAATTCATGTCATATAGGTCCAATCTTGTTGACTAGGTCAAAAATCAAAATTAAAAAAAGGGCATTTAATGATTAGCTTGCACTTATTTTTCACATGGTTCAATGCATGATATGAGTTGTCATTTAGATTATTTTCTAGTTATTATTTCTCCTAACAATTGATTTTCATATCTAACCACAAATATTTGTTGTTTGTTGTGTTTTTCTAATTTTTATTTCTAAAACAGCTTAACATGTGGTTTGCAGGACATTGAAAAGAAGACTCAAATAAAGACTACTAACAAATCATCTTGTAGGTTGCCTTGATCGATAGCATGTGAAACATTGTGCTTGCATTTTGTTTTGTTTTATTACAATAGGAACCCACATGCAAGACTTCTAAAATGAACTTCTATTTTGATATTTTAGGAATGGCAATGATGTTAGGAAACTATGTTCTCGCCCTTTTGGGATGATCAAAAATCCAAAAGCATTGTTGTCATTTTCTTATGTGATTGAAGTGTTTTTTAGATTGTAATCCTAAGAATTATATGAACGTATCCTCTCCCCTTGTCTTTATGGATCTTGGGTGCAAGAGAAACTCATATAATTCTTCTAGTGTGGCTACCTCCCAAGTGCTTTAATAGAGCCAGTGAGAGTGGATTTCCCAATTGGTATTAGGCTAAAGCCAAGCCCTTCCAAACTGATATATAAAAATTTTCATTTTGATTAGTCTCACAGTGGATAGGTGTGAATTCATTGTGGCAACCAAAATTTCCTCTAGTACCCTAGTGGTGTGTTAAAGTCCCTACATTGTTAAGGTGAAAACCTTGCTTTGAAAGGATTGGGAGAGCCCCCTTAATTGAGAAAATGACTTGATCACAACCATCTGAATGGATACCTTGACTACAAAATTTGTTTTAGTGACCAAAAACCATCTATCTATTGGCACGGAAGGTTAGAGACTGACTAAGACGTCCCACATTTTCACGGCTCTTAGTAGAGACAACAGTCCTTTGGGAAGTGATTCCCTTGGGATTCGAAGCTTGGTGTGCCTGAGAAGTGAGTGCACTGTAAGGAGAAGCTCATGCCTCCAATCTTCTAAGTTTTCTGCTATGAGTAGACGTGGCTGAACTTCAGTTCAAGTGGGAATTCAACAGAGATTGCCCTGGCTTACCTAGGTTGTGGAGTGACTGTTCTATTTACAAAAAACAATCTGCTTGATGTGTCTTGCATGAGTGAAACATCAAAACATACACTAAATATCAAGACAAACATCAAAATGATCAACAAATCCGCATTCTTTAGTGTCAAACTATCAACTTGCCCAATTTGCGATACTGTCATTTTTAGTCTTCCTTGGTTGATCCAGATCATATTAGGTCACTTACCTCACTGTTAAAAGCTTGTTTACACTTTGGATTCTTGCATTTTGACCTCTTGAACTAGTAATCTTTGATTTCACAAGTGACCTTGCTTGGATTTGGTAAGCTAGAAACCATCCTTGTTGAGAAGATAAACCTTTAGATTCTTTGATAACACACTTGGAGATTTTTGGTAATCTCTTGTACATTCACTTTCATACAAATTCAATTTCAATCAATATAACTTGGGTAAATCCTCCTCCTAATCCATATGTTTTAGGGTATTCATTCATTCATTGGGCACCTATGTGGCAGTGTTGGTTTACACCCCTTGTAAAATTCTATCTTATCACCTCTCTTTTGGACAAGTTAATGCCTTTACTATCCTAGTTTGGTACCAATGTTTCTTAGGGTCATCCTATCAGCTATTACCTTGTCTTTCATGCTAGTTACAACAAGATATCAAGTAGATCAAGGAAAATGACCTCAAGTAGTCTTTAACCAATTACCCCTAGTTCAAACTCACAAAAAAAGTAAGGGAAAAGAACCCATATTTGATCAATCACCTAGGAACAACTCAGAAGTTTGGTTTGATTCCAAGAGTCACCTTAGTGAGTTGGGTACACCCTTGTCATCTTCTCTCTTAGATATGGGTATGAGTTTCACAATGACTCGACAAGAGAGGGAAGACATGGATAAACGCCTTGATGACATATTTTCATAACATAGAGATACCATTTCGTTTGGCAGTTCCTCTCGTGACAGTCGACCAACTTCACCCCTTATCTCAACTAGATATCTAGATGCACACCAAAGGGTTGAGAGAGGTAAGAGGAAAGCCTATCAAGATGAGAAATTAGAACATGAAAACCAAGTTGATGAACTTTATGACACTCGCGTAAATGCAGCATACACTAATAATTTGTTTCGACATTCAAGACCAAGTTCACCGCTCAAAAGATCTTCAAGATACACAAGTGAAAGACTCAAGAGAATTGAGCGTGAAAAGAAAGCCTTCCTAGATGAACAAGATGAAAAGGAAGCACAATTTAGATTCCTAGAGTTGGAGAGACAAACCTTGTTGGAAATAGAAAAATAAATCCCTCCAGGAGGAGAAAGATAGACTCTTGGCTCAGCGACTTAATGACCAATTTAATAACATGTGTGTTAGTGGTGGAAATAACTCTCCTCCACCCACTCTTCCTAAGACTCCATGAAGTGGAAGACATTTAAGGACACCATCACGATCTCCTAGACCTAGAGGAAGAAGGGCTTCAAGAAATGATCATTATAGGAGACGAACACCTCCTAGGAACTCAAAACAACCTTCACAACGTGCTCATCATGGTTCAAAATATGGGGGTAGTAGCTCAATTTTTGACCTCACCTCCAAAGACTTTATGAAAATGCAACAAGAACCACTTTTCCAGCAGTATGTGGAGAAATATTTGGAGCAAAACAAAGACAAGTTCGTTGAGAGTTTAATCAACAAAAGTGCTAGAGTCCCCTATAACTTTTATGTGGACAAGAAGATTAAGAAGAAAATTCCATCTCAAGAAGAGGAGATCAAACAACTTAAGAGTATGATGGAAAAGATGTTAGCACCCAAGAATTCATTCTCACTTGATTCAATTTTTCCTAATCCTTTTGACAAAAGTGTTAACATGAAAGACTTCCCTAGAAAGGTTGAAATCCCTCAATATGACAAGTATGATGGGAATGGAGATCCACATGATCACGTGCGCCAATTTTATACTACAAGTTTTGAGTTCCATCAAGATGACTCATACCTCGTGATATTGTTCCCAAGGAGTCTTAAGGGTCAAGCGATGGAATGGTTCACCAACATAACTCCTCCCATTAAGACTTTGAAAGAGCTCATCCATAGATTTGTCCAAAACTTTGCATACAACCTTTCAATATCTGTCACCATGTTGGACTTATGCAACTTAAAGAAAAATCAAGGGGAATCCTTTGTCACTTTCTTGCAAAGGTGGAGATGACAATTCTCTCACTACTCTAAGACCATCCCTGAAAATGAGAAGATTGACATCCTTGTTAGCAACTTGGTTCCTGAAATGCGGTATGAAGTTAGGAAGATGGATTTTTAATCCTTTGACACCATGGTTGAAACCACATGTAGGATTGAGGATGTTTTGAAAGAACAAGGAATTTTGACCAAACATGGAAACAACAACAATGGTCAAAATAATGACAACCCTAACAAAGATAAAGGAAAGAACTCACATTGGAGTAGGAAAAAACAAGTGGTCAATGATGGAGTTTTAGACTCCTCCCAACCCAAAGATCAAATTATTCTCCACTTGTCTAGTGTTGTTCAAGCCATGAAACTCAATGCATCTAATCAACAAGAGAACAAGCCAAGATACCAAGATAAGCCTAAGAAGAGAGACATCAATTTTAAAAACTTGGTGATTCATATGAGGATGTCTTGAGAACACTCATTGCCAAAAACCTTGTGCATCATCAAGATCCCGCAAAGCATTATATACCTGATGTTAAGCCAAATTGGTGGGATGAGAAAGCCTTTTGCAAGTTTCACAATGGCATTGGACATGATATTGAAAACTGTTGGAAACTCAAACATATCATCCAAGATCTCATTAAGAATGGAAAACTTAAGGTAGATGGATTGAACACCAACGCTGATCACAAGGCATTAAAAGAACCTTTTCCCAAGTATGAGAAGGGGGAAACCTCTAAGCCTAAGAATGGCAAGGCTGAGATCAATTAAACTTACACAGATGCAGAGAATGTTGTCAACATGCTTGAAGTTGTAGAAGAGAATTTCAACATGATGAGGGATAAAGATTCGTACGGTTATGATCTAGACATGGACTCTCCTCCTATCTTTGATGAAGAACATGTCATGGTGCTAAGGGGTCCTAGCTCTAGAGTGTCGTCTCAAACTCTCAATTTTGTCACACAAATTCAAGGTCCCCTTGTCATTAGAGGACCCAGTTCAAGTCAACCAAGTAAACCAAAGCAAGTGGCATCTAAGAATGTCGCCTCAAAACTAGTAGTCAATCCTAAGTCAAGCTATAATCTTTTCAATCAGATGCAAAGAATCCCATCTCATATTTCGATCATTGAGCTCTTAGAGTTGTCCCTAAGACACAAGCAAGTCCTTGAGGATGCTTTGCGCATAGCGAATGTCCCCAATAACTTAGACGTTGATCTATTCCAGAACATGGTAAACCATATTGCTAGCCCTCATTATCTTACTTTTTTAGAGGATGATGATAAAGCTTTGAGCCACCCACACAATCTCACCCGAATATTGAGGTCATGATCCACATAACTAGTGTTAGGCATGTGTTGATAGATGGGGGTGTTGGGATTAATATTTGTTCCTTTATTCTTTTAAAAGAGTTGGGTTATTCACAAAAAGTCATAGATACCAGGAAATGGATCACCATCAAAGCCTATGATGAGGCGGAAAGAAGTTACAAGGGGTTGGTCATCCTTCCTGTTAGGATTGGCTTGGTAGAA
Source organism: Thuja plicata (assembly GCA_018584345.1). Classification (NCBI taxonomy): domain Eukaryota; kingdom Viridiplantae; phylum Streptophyta; class Pinopsida; order Cupressales; family Cupressaceae; genus Thuja; species Thuja plicata. The sequence goes on along the minus strand of MU228410.1, from coordinate 1,713,341 downwards.
AAAGATATTTTATTTCAAATATGTGATGTTGGTCCCCTTGCGTATAATATCTTACTTGGTAGACCATGGATTCATGATATGCAAGTGGTGTCATCTACTTATCATCAGTGTGTTAAGTTCCCTTACAATGGAATAGATATTTGCATACCTAGGGATAACACTTTATCTATTAACTCAATTTCAGAAGGAACTCATGTTCCCCTCAATAGAGAAGCAGAAGACTTTGATGAGACCTTAGCTGAATGTAAAGACAAGCTTAAATCGGTAGACCTTGGCATGGGGGGGTATCAACTCAAATCCCTCACAACATTACCAGTTTCACCTCGGTCTTATGGAAAACATTCACAAGAAAATAAACCTTCCTCTTCAGCTATGACTTTATTTGGCAGGTTTGTAGAATCCTTGATGCCTATTCAAGATGAGAAAGAAGAGACATTTGTTAGAGAATGGATCTATAGAGAAGAGAAATATATGCACAATGAGAACTTCTCTCCCTCTCCTAAGGCTTATAGACGGGGGTATACTTTTTTTAGATAGATGGGCTATCCTGGACATGGCCCTCTTAATCATAGATTGGATTCTAGAGCCGAACCTCTTGATCATGCTCTTTTTGGATGCAAGTCTAAGAAGTCGGTTGGCCTAAGATTTGTGAATCACAACAAGCACACTACTCCTATCCTTGATAAGTCAGATAGTGAAGATGAACTAGAATATGTACCTAGTTTGACAAATCAGCAAGACATGTGTGAAGATTGGGTCCCTTCCACTAAAATCCTCTAGGGAGATTTAGATATTTCGGTCACTCATGCGTCGGTTGCAAATTTAGAACAAGAATAAGATGTAGAAGATCCTTTTAGAGAACATCAACAAAAGAATCTTTCTCATTTAATGGAAAGAAAAGGTGCTACTCTTAATGACACTAGACCTTCCACATCAAGATTTCCCAAACCCTCATGGTGTAAACATCCTAGTCATAGTTCAGACACAAGTTCATATGAGTATGAGTGGGACTCCTTCTCAGAACCTTCCATAGTTGACATGGATGTTGATGTCATCCACACTTATAGTTCTCAACCTAAGATAGTTTATGACTCACATGTAGGATTAGAGGATTTGAACCCACGTGTTGCCTTAGTGGATGATTCTTCACTTGTTAAGACAAATCCTGATTTGGGTAGCTTAGAAAGATACTTGACGGACTCTGACTCTTCAGTCACCAGTAATAATATCATTCACATTTATAACCTTGAACTGGTCATTGACCTACCTCTTATTCATCCTGGCCTCATTGATTGGTCCCAATGCTATCAAGAACCTAAGCTCTTAACATTTCAAAATGACCATGAGATAGCGTGTTACCTAAATGCCCTTGAACCCGTAGTCTCTTCCACCAGTGAACTGGCTACCAACATGATAGAGCCAGACATCAAGTACCTTAGTCACAAAATAAAAATAAAAGAAAATCAAAAGAATAGGAGGTCTAATGCCAAAAACCACTGTGTGGTGGTGTTAGAACCAAAAAAAATAAAAATAAATGATGTATCCAAGGGTGAAAACCTCTCTGAGGTGCCTAAGGATGAGGTACTTGATCATCTCCATAGCCACTTTCAAGATATATCTTCAGTGAAATTATTGAAAATGTTGTTTGTTTCGCCTCATGGGTACACGATTCCTAAGTCTTACAAGTTATTGTTCCCATGTACAAACAAGATTGCTGAATATGAAGCTTTAACAAATGGACTTAAGATGGCCATAGAATGGAGAATCACAGAGTTACACATCTATGGGGATTCACAGTTGAGAATCAACCAAGTCAATGTTGAATATCAAACAACAAGTGAGAAGTTGGTACCTTACAAGAAAATGGTTGATTCCTTAAAATGATACTTCACATTTGTCACATTTCAGCAAATCCCTAGAGAAGAAAACAAATAAGTTGATGCTACGGATACACTTGCTTCACACCTTCAATTAGGACAACATGAATCTAGATTTTAATTCCTAGTGGAAGAGCTACATCACCCTATCTATGACTCCCAAGAAAGACATGTCATTTGTACCCTTGTTGGTCATGAGTCATCTCGTTATGGTGTCATTTACTCCTACCTTCATGATGGCATTATACTTGAAACCTTTAACCGATCTAAAAGCAGAAACCTCACCCGAAATGTCTCTCACCATTCCCTTATCCCTAGTGATTTGTATAGGAGGGGTCTAGATGGAACACTTCTTAGATGCTTAGAAAAGGAAGAATCTGACCAAGCATTAGTTGACATCTACGAGGGCATCTGTGGGAGACATTCCAATGGTCTTGCCATGGCCCAGAGGTTGCTTAGGGTAGGGTACTATTGGCCTACGATGCAGATTGATGCAGTAGCTTTTGTAAAGTCATATGAAAAGTGTCAAAAACATGGTAACTTGATACGTGCTCCAGGCAGGAAGCTCATTCCTTCTATATCTCATTGGCCATTTCAGTGCTGGGCCTTTGATCTTGTTGGGAAGATTCATCCCAACTCATCAGGTGGACACAAGTTTATTATCACTGCTACTGATTACTTCACTAAATGGGTATAAGTTATCCCACTTTCTGTTGCCTCGGGCAAGACAGCCTCTCTATTCATTCTGAACCATATCATCTGTCGATATGGAGTGACTTTTGATATTATCACTGACAACGGAGGCCAGTTCAAAAATAAAGACCTTAAACAAATCTACAAGAAATTCAAGATTAAACAACATTGGTCCTCCATTTGCCTCCTGCAAGGAAATGGTCAAGCACAGCCATCAAACAAAACCATTCTTAAAATCTTACATAGAACAGTCTGTAAGAATGGTAGAGATTGGCACTTACAGATAAATCTGGCTTGGGGGCCTATAGAATGAGTATTCATACTCCTAATAGGGCTACTCCTTTTTCCCTTGCATATGGCGCTGAAGCAGTGTTACCTTTGTAGGTTGAGATTCTTTCACTTCAAGTTTCCCTCAAAGGTCTAGTTACAGATGAAGACTACCGTGCCATGAGACTTCAAGAGTTAGAACTTCTAGATGAAAAATATCAAGCATTATTTGACCATATGAGGGTTTATCAAAAGTGCATGTTCAAAGCCTTCAACAAAAAGGTTCACTCTAGAGAATTCCAAGTGGGAGATCTTGTCCTACGTGAAAATCCTAAGAATCAACAGCATAGAGATCAAAAGGGCAAATTTGAACCTAATTGGCTTGGACCTTACATCATTATAGCAGCTTTTGGGTCAGGTGCTTATTTATTGTCTATAATAGAGGGAGAAAAGCTCCCTGATCCTATCAATGTCTTGCACCTGAAGAAGTTCTATCCATGATACCCATTTTGTCTGGGGGCATCCTTTGTACATAATTATTGATCTTGAAAAAATCCAAAAAAAATGATATATTGTCAAAAATTCTAAAAATCAGAAATGTCTTGAAAAAATGATCTTAGTGAAAACCTAGTAATAGTTGCTTTGATGTATCTCCAAAAAAATTATATATTCCAAAAATACAAAAAAAAAATCAAAAAATTAAAAAATTCAAAAAAAAAGAAAAAAATGTCTTGCTGAAAACCTAGAAATAGGGGCCTTGGTAGAAAAAAATTATAATAAAATCCAAGTGGTGAAAACCTTGAAACAGGCGCTACTTGAGGCCTTTGCACCCCTATTTCTTAGCGTGTGTCCTCGACACTTAGCCTTTCTCCATCATGCCTTGTCCTTGTTGCCTTGGTCTGGAATTGGTCTTTGTCTTTGTCTAGGGGGCATAACTATGTTAGCTTTGGTCTCTTGGATGCGTTAGTCTTTAGGAAATCTCACAAACGGTATTTTTCAACACCACCCCATCTATATTTTTTAATACAACCCTTGACATCGAGTGTTTTTCAACACTTATCAGTTTGGTCTTACCCAATTTTGTCATGTGATCTTACCTGCTTGCAAGCATTCGATCATTATCCTCGGAACTCAGTATCAGTTAGCACACTTAAATTTTTAAACACAACACTAAATGCTTGAGCTATGTCATGATATTTTTCTTTGTGTGCTGACTGTTATTGATTTTCATTGAGTGTCCTTGTCTAATAAGTCTCTTTGGGATGCATAGCTAGAGGACTTGGGGCATGGGGCATGTTTTTATTTTCTTTTTCCTTGTGGGTGTGGTCTTGAAGCTCTCAAGTGTCTCTTGTTGATCTCTTGAAACACTTAGGAGATTTGAGGCATCATCCTTGACTATTTTTGCACAACCATTCTTATGTTCATCCCGGCATCTATGCCTTGATGCAAGCATGGTTTTGCTACATTAAATTGGGTAAGCTAAAATCAAAGTCATCTTGACCTTTATGTCTTTGATTCTTATGTTAGAATCTTTCCACATTCCAATCCGATATCAATCACATTCATATCTTCATAGTTGCGCTTGTGACTAGTGATGATTGTGTGATTTTTTGATGTCCGTTAATAATGGCCCAATGATGAAAATAAGTTCCTTAACATTATCTAATGAATGATTAACACAAAATCCTATGTTATAGTTGTTCTATTGCAAGTACACTTTTGCATTTTCATGTAACTTGCGTTGTTAGACTTCATGTTAATTCATATTTTTTAGGCTGCATTATGAGTTTGAGAGGGTTTCCTTCATCTTTCTTGTGGACTTTTTATCAATTGTGGTCATGTTTGATCTTCATTTCCTTATCTTCTTTCGTGATCTCAATCAAAATTTTCTATCTTAAATAGGTGATTACTTTTGGGGCATTCTCTTTCTTAAGGAAAAATCTCTTTCTTCTCTCCATTTCTTTCCACCTCTTCCAAACTTCTATCTTCCATTCGCTTTCGCCCCACTTCTTTTCTTCTAATTCAACCTTGGGGCATAATATTTCGTGCTTGATGATATACCTTGGTTCTGTGATCCTTATATCTTTCATCTTACATCAAGAACCTTATCTTTAGTTTGATTTGATCAAATTTATCAATTTTCTATTTCTCCTCTATCTCATTTCAATTTTGATCATGAGGGGGCAGTACCTATCAAACTTCAATCCTTGATTCAGCTTTATCAATCCTATCAATTGCTCCGCTTGGGGCAACCTTGCTTGAGATTCTTATTTTGGACATGTCAATTACCTATTTACAGGGGTGTTGACCTTGTCTTTTCAATCAGCTTATCTTTGTCCTGATGTGTTCCCCTTCGTTGATCACACGTCTAGGTTTTTTTGTGATCCCAAATCGATCTCACACTTCAACTACATTATTTGACTACATGTGTTCCCATAAAGATCACACATTAGTCAAGGATGGGCAAATGTATGCACCCTAAAATGGTCGCCTAGACTATGGGCCCCCATTCTTCAATTTATCAAATGACAGAATCAATTTATCAAATTTCTGAATCAATGCTTTGCAACATTTTAATTCAAATCAATTTCCTTGATCAAATCGTAATTAATTCAATTATTTCAATATTTCCTAAGGTTTGATTATTTCATCAATTATCTTATTTAATTAAAAGAAAACAATTCCTTTTTATTAAATAAAATAATCTTATTTAATTAAAATCTTTTTTTAATTAAATAATCTTGTTTAATTAAAATCCCTTTTTAATTAAATAATTTATCTTATTTAATTAAAATCTCTCTTTTAATTAAATAATCTTATCTTATTTAATTAAAATCTCTCTTTTAATAAAATAAAATAATCTTATTTAATTAAAAGAAAATCCCTCTTTTAATTAAATAAAATCCCCACTTAAATCCCTCTTTGTGATGAAAAAAGGAAATAAATTAAATAAAAATAAATAAAAATTCCTTTTTCTACACATCTTCCTAAGTGGTGGGCTTTTTGCCTCTTAATCATAGCCTTTGATTTTGCCTTTTGAAGATATGAGCACATGGATCAACCAAGATTCAATCTCCACCATTGCTCATTTCT
>MU228410.1:1668259-1698801 GCA_018584345.1 Thuja plicata | reverse complement strand
ACCCTAATACTAACCCTAACTATTAACACAATACTACTCCTAACTCTAAATTGTACACCCTAACCCTAACCCTAATTAGACCATTGACCCTAATCATAATGCTAACCATAACCCTAACACTAACCCTCATACTAATCCTAACCCTAATCGTTAACATAACACTACTCCTAACTCTAAACTATACACCCTAACCCTAAGCCTAATTAATCCATTGACCTTGATCGTAATGTGAACCTTAACCCTAATACAAATCGTTAACATAATACTAGTCCTAACTGTAAACTGAACACCTTAACCCTAACCCTAATTAGACCATTGAGCCTAATATTAACCCTAACACTAACCCTATTAATAACCCTAACCCTAACACTAATTGTTAACATAATACTACTCCTAACTTTAAGCTATACACCCTAACCCTAATCCTAATTAGACCATTGACCCTAATCATAATGTTAACCTTAACCCTAATGCTAACCCTAACACTAACCCTAATATTAACCCTAACCCTAACCATTAACATAATACTACTCCTAAATCTAAATCGTACACCCTAACCCTAACCCTAATTAGACTATTGACCCTAATCATAATGCTAACCTTAACCCTAATACTAACCCTAGCCCTAACCTTAACCATTAACATAATACTACTCCTAATTCTAAATTGTACACCCTAACCCTAACCTTAATTAGACCATTGACCCTAATCATAATGCTAACCTTAACCCTAATCCTAACACTAAGCCTAACCCTAATTGTTAACATAATACTACTCCTAACTCTAAATTGTACATCCTAACCCTAACCCTAATTAGACAATTGACCTTAATCATAATGCTAACCTTAATCCTAATACTAACCCTAACCCTAACCCTAACCCTAACTCTAATCATTAACATAATATTACTCCTAACTGTAAATCGTACACCCTAACCCTAACCCTAATTAGACCATTGATCCTAATCATAATGTTAACCTTAACCCTAATTCTAATCCTAATATTAGCCCTAACACTAACCCTAATACTAACCCTAACCCTAATACTAACCCTAACCCTAACTATAACCGTTAACATAATAGTACTCCTGACTTAAAACCATACGCCCTAACCCTAATCCTAATTAGACCATTGACCCTAATCATAATGATAACCTTAACCCTAGGTTTAATGCTCAAGTTAATTGTTATATTAACCACAACTCTAGCCATAACTGTAACACTAACCCTATTTACATTGATGAACCTAATTGTTACTGTAACACTAACCTTTAGCATAACGCTACCACTAACCTTAACCATAATAGTAAAACTAACCATAACAGTAACAATAACCATAACAGTAACCCTTACGCCACACACAAACCTTGCAATTTGATGAAAATAGGCGCACTCAAGAAGGATTACTCTCGACATATTATATATGTATATATAGGTATATATAAACTAGTAACAATCACAAAACAACATGGAAGACATTTTATGATTTTTATTTTATGTTATTTATATTTTATACATTATTTCACATCATAATTTTGTTATAAAATACATTTTTACACATAAGAATATGACGAAATTAATATTAAAAATTAATATTTTTTATACAAAATAACTGAAAAATAATATTATTAAATTTAATTGTATTTATATTTTGTTCATTATTTTATATTATATATTTTTATAAAATAATTTTTAATACATAATAATATATTAAAATAAAATTTTAAGATCTAATGATTTTTAAGTGTGTGAGCAAAACCATGAAGCGGCACAGGAGGGTAGGGTTCGAAGATTGAGGGTTTGGCAGAAGGAAAAATGGCAGGGCCCCAGTGCCTCATGTTTTATGCATGCCTAGGTTTTCACCCAGCGGCCAATACTAGAGGCGTGGCGGATGGGAGACCAGTACACATGCTGGAGCCCGTGCTGAAAATATATCTCAAAACGGGCGAAATCGCGGGGGCTTTCCCAAGATTTTTTATGGAGCCAATGGAGAGGCCAGAAGGGCGCAAAAGAAAGAATGGGTGCCTCATTCTGACCAGCAAGTGAAATCGATAACAAAGGAAGTACCAATGACTATAGATAATCAATCGGTAAGCATCAAGATCGAAACAGAAAGCTGGAAGGCATCAGTACAAATGTTGCGAGAAAGGGCTTTCTTCATGAAGTGGGCGGAGGATGGTCAGCATATCCCAAATTAAGGGAATGGGTGGACGAAGAATGGGGGTTACATTTTGTAATCAAAACCCTGCCAAATGGCTTTTTCTTTATTATTGTGGGCTCTGTGAGGGAAAAAATTGCAATAATCTTCAACGGCTCGTTCATGATGAGTGGCATTGGAATGTACATCAAAGATTGGACCCCAAAATTCAATCCAAAATAGGCTTCAGTTGAGGAAATACACATTTGGATTAAACTTTACAATCTCCCATTTGAATATTGGAATGCAGAAACCCTGGAAACTATTGGCGGCAAGCTTGGCACATTCATTAAAGTAGATGAGGTGATTTCAAAGGAGGACCACTAAATGTATGCCCGAATATAGATCATGTGGAAACCATTCCCCTTGCTTTCCAAAGAGGTCGACATCAAGATGGCAGAAGGGTATTGGCAGCAAGAAATCCAGTTCGAAGAGATTTTGGAAAAATGCAAAACATGTAAAGTATGGGGCACCTGGAGCAGCATTGTCAAATGAAGTAGAAGGGTAAAAATACTACAGAAAAAAGTTTGGAGGACAGACTGGCCAAAATGTTTGGTCCAGGAGATCGGAGCCCAACTCCCTAGATGGAAGAGTAGGGGACAAAACCCCAACCAAAAGCATCTAAAATCGTTGTATCCAACGACCAAAATGAGGAAACATGGCTTTCAGGTAGCATGACTGACAAGGGAGGCAAAGATGCTCTGGGGTCTATTCATTCTCAGGAGAATCTGGCTGGCACCTCTAGATCTAAAGAAACAGTTATAGCAGATGTGGCCAAGGACCTAAATCGAAGTTTAAACACACCCACAGAGGAGAGAGCTCTGATGATTTGCTCAATGGAGTGTGAGACACTGCATGCGAACTCTATAGGGAACGAACTATTGGTCGATGAGGGAGTCGGAAGAGAAGAACCTCTAGATCACTTCAACAATACCGAGGTCTATTTCAAGGATATCTAGATGTCCCCACCGAAATTGAAGATGGAGTTATCTTCGAAGAATGATATAGAACTAGGAAATATGAAAGATGAATTTGGGCTTCAGGAAGAGATGGGCATAGTAGATCAGCGGACAATCAGACAAACCTATGCAAAGTCAGCAAAATCCAATGTTGGTGGGAAGTTTTCCATAGGCAGGAAATCCATTCAGAAACTGCTGAAAGATATCGGCAACATGAAGGGGCAGAGGAAGCTCAGATTTGGGAGATATTTATTCTCTCCTGGACAAGAATGAAAATCTTAACGTGGAACGTCAGGGGCTGTAATGCCTCTGACAAATGGCAGATGATCAAGAGGGGTTTTGATCAAACACACCCAGACATAGTCTACATTTAGGAGACTAAACTAGAAGGGAAAGAAGCGGCTAGAATTTTTGGAGTAAGACAAAAATGGTCTGGTTTCTTTGTGGATGCAGTGCGCACATCCGAGGGTATAGGAATCATCTGGAATCCCAGGATGGTCAAAATGAAGGTTGTATCAAATTCAAGAACGTGAAAATTGGTAAGAGTGAGTTCTTTAATTTTGAATTTCTCTAGTTATCTCATCAATATATACGGCCATGTTAGTTCAGATGACAAGCGGCGAGTGTGGGGCGAAATCTCATATTTCCTCTTAAGTGTGGACCAGTCACTGGTGATTTTGGATGGAGATTTCAATGCTATGCTCAGTCCTTTAGACAAAAGGGGGGTAGAGGCGGTCGATGTAGAACATGGGAAGACTTCCTAAGTTTTGTGACTGACAACAATTTGGAAGCAGAGGCCAAAGGCAGTGTGTTCACTTGGACGAATAGAAGGCATGGTTTTTCGAACATTGCAGAAAAGTTAGACCGCTTCTTCCTAGCATGAGGAACCATTGGTCTACGAAGCTAAGGTATTGGGACTTTCAGGTTCGGACCATTTCCTAGTGTTTTTGATCGTACAGAAGGATGGAGTGCCTGTACGGTGTCCTTTTAAGATGGAAAAAATGTGGTTTCGAGAAAAAGGTTTTTTTCAGAAATGGTGACCTGATGGTAGCTAGAGGCGCATAGGGAGGAAGGATACCTCGCTTACAAATTCTTAAAGAAACTATAGTTCATTAAAAATAAACTTAAGGTTTGGAATCGGGTTCATTTTGGAGACATCTTTGCAGAAAAAAATCTTGAGGATCAACTAAGTGTTTTAAACAGGAAAGTTCTGGCAGAAGGGATGGATGAGATTGACTTCCTGATAGAAAAAGATTTATTGGGTAGATACAATGAAATTTTGCAAAGGGAATAAATTCATTGGAGGCAGAATTCAAGGGAAAATTGGCTCAGAGAAGGGGACCGAAACACAAAAAATTTCCACATCTCAGCAAAAGCCAAAAGGAGTATCAATAGAATTCTATCTATCAAAGGGATGGACGGTTTAGAAACTTCAGATGAAAAGGTGATCAATAAAATTGTTGTTGATTTCTTCTCAAATTTGTGGAGCTGAGATAATCTTACCAATAACGTAGCACAGGAAGACCTCTTGGATGTCATTGAGGCCAAGATCACTAGGGAGGACAAAATGATGCTCATGGAATCGGTGATGGTCAAGGAATTGAAGAATGCAGTTTTCAATCTTGGGAGTGAAAAGGCCCCAGGCCCTGATGGCTTTCAAGCCTTTTTCTATCAAAAATTTTGTGATACATTGAAGGATGAATTATTACAGGTGGTGGAAGAGTCACGAAGAAATCACTTAATTCTAAAGGACTTTAACAATACACTAGTTTCTCTCATACCCAATAAGGAGAAATCGGGATCCTTTGATAAATTTTGGCCAATCTCACTCTACAATACTATCTACAAAATAATTTCAAAAGTGGTTGAGAACAAGTTGAAATTGGTCTTGGAAAAGGTAATATCCCAGGAACAAAGCAGTTTCACACCAAATAGAAGCATAGTGGATAGGATCATAGTTTCTCATGAGGCAATTCATTCAAAGAAATCATGAAAACAAAGGAGGAGGATGCTGAAACTGGATATCAGAAAGGTATATGATGGAGTGGACTGAGGATTTCTTAGCAAAGGTCTATTAAAATTTTGGTTCTCACCAGAATGGGTCGCATGGATCTCCAGCATGATCTCATCATACACAGTTTCAGTTTTGGTAAATGGGAGTCCACAAATTTTTTTTTCCCACATCAAGAGGATTGAGGCAAGGGGATCCAGTCTCTCCTTTCATATCCATCCTCTTGGCGGAAGTGTTGGGACGCTCCATTACACGCAAAAGGGAGGCAGGGAACTGGCGAGGCATTGAGATAGCTTGAGTTCTGGAACCGACCTCCCATTCTCAATTCACGAACAATACATGCCTTTTTGGCCAAGACACTATCCAGGAAGCCTTGGTTATGAAGAATGTCTTGGCAGCCTACAGCTCTGCTTCGGGGCAATGTGTCAATTTGGACAAGTCGGAGATCTTTTTTTTCAACACTGAAATAGGAATGCAGAATGCTATAGCGCGGATTTTTGGCATCTGCACTGGCCAACTACCAAGTAAGTTTCTTGGTACGCCTCTCTTTTCTAGAGCCTCCTAATTTAGTCATTGGAAAAGTTTGATAGATGGTTGTATAGAAAAACTAGAAGGCTAGAAAATCAAGTGGCTAACAATGGTAGGGAGAGTACTGATGCTGAAAAATTGTGATCTCTACTATGCCAATTTTCTCAATGGCATGCTTCAAAATCTCATCCAAAGTTCTCAAAACCATCCAGCAACAGATGAGGAAGTTCCTCTGGAATGGGGCTCACGACCATGATAAAATCTCGTTGACTGCCTAGGAGAATCTTTGTGCTCCAAAAGGCAGCAGGGGGGTCGGTTGTGAAATTGGAAGTTGATTAACGACGCCATGGGGGCCAAGCTGATCTAACAGATGTACAACACCCCAAAACAAAGATGGGTTAAAGTATTACAAGCAAAATATCTAGACAGTTAGGACAGAGACAGGATACTCACAATTGAATATCCCCCAAAGGGCTCAGCATTGTGGAATTTTCTCCTAAGTTGCATACACATGATCACAAATCATTTGACATGGCAATTGGGGGATGGGCAAAAGGCATATTTGTGGAGAGAGTCATGGAATGGCCAAGAGGAACTGCATAATACAAACATCCCACAAAGGATTATTGATGCAACATCACAAGCCTAGGGCACAAAGGTGACGGATTTCTTTGACCAGCAATCATTTGAGGAAGGCAATTTTGTCGAATGGAAAGATGTGGATGCTTTGGGGTTGGATCTAGAAGATGTGGAACGTTTAAAGATGATTCTAAGAAGCCGCGATATTCTGTATGCAAGAGAGACAAATGCATTGCAATGGTGTGGTTCCAAAAGTGGTAGATACTCAGTGAAGTTTGGGTATGCTATACTAGAGGCAAAATTCCAGAAAGTGGAATGGGAGGAAAATGTTTGTTGGCACAAATATTGTCTACCCAAAGCAGGAATTTTTACATGGCTGGCTGGCAACAAAAAAATTCTGACAGGGGATAGACTGATAAGGCTCGGGTTTGTAGGGCCTTTTGGGTGTGTGCTCTGTGGGTAGGCAGAAGATACACTAGACCACATTTTCCTGACTTGTGAATTTGCGCAGACTGCCTGGAAGTTTGTACTAAATAAATTAGACTGTCAGGGTCCTATGCTCAAAATGCTTCGAGAGTGGCTTGAAGCCTGGCAAAGTCTGAAACAAAAATTGACTTTTGCGTCAATATGGAAAGATTTTTCGTCTACAACTCTATGGACTATTTGGAATGAGAAAAACAAACGAATCTTCAAAGGGAAGGAAGAGGATACCATAATTTTCCTCTCGAGATTGGAGAAGTCAATTTCAGAGCTAGTGTCAAATGTTGTTGCTCAGGTGAACACGTCAAAGATTCCATTTGACAACTAGGATCTTAAGATTCAAAAAAATTGGCCTCTAATTAAATTCAGGCCCGTTCAAGGGCCTTGTAGGGTTAACCCTACCCAAGGTGATCAAAATATAATGAAATGGACTTCACCTCCATCAAGCTGGATCAAAGTCAACTTCGATGGAGCATCTAAAGGGAACCCAGGCCCTTCAAGGGTGGGATACGTGGCTAGGAATGAGCTAGGAGACATTGTGGCTTTGGGAGCAATGTGATTGATGGATGGTACCAACAACGCAGCAAAATGTCAAGTGACACTTGGAGCAGTCTGAATGGCGAAGAACCTAGGCGTTCAGAAACTAGTCTTGGAAGGGGATTCATTGTTAGTAATCAACGGGATCAAGAAAGGAGAAATGGATGCGTGGTATCTGAACCAATATATCATATGCATAAGGGCCTTACTCAGCAACATCCCAGAGGTACAGATTGTCCATGTATGTCGCGAGGCTAATGGGGCGGCAGACTTACTGTCCAACATTGGAGTTAGGAGACCAACCAATGACAAAACAAAACTTTTGGAGGATTCTAGCAAATTTGGATGGGATGAGATGGAACAAACAGAGGCCATGTTTGTGAATAATTGAAACTACTACAATTATGAAAGTGGAGGCGCGGAGAGAGATTTCAAGTAGATTTCCTATTATACTTTGAACCTATGCTTTTTGGGAAGAAGCCCAATTGCCCGTGGCAACACATGCGGAAAAAGAGAGTTTAGGATGGCAGATGGCAAGGTTTGGGTTTGCATGAGGCCATGTTTGGAGTGGTAAATACAGCAACAAGCCACAATGATAATCCAGTACAAGCAACTCCCTTTCGCGCAAGGGGGATGGGTCCCAATTTATATCTCCACGATGACACAAAGTACAGTGATCCTTTCTCGCGGCAAGCCAATTGGGGAGCGACATTCAAGGAGTCACATTTTTCCTTTAAAGCTCGGTGGCCGCAAGCCTTTTTTGATGAATTTGCAGTGTAAGCCAAAAGAAGTAAGGTGAAGCTGCGAAGGTGGGCTGTGAGTTTAGTGTCTTTTCTTCATAGTTCGGTGGGTGGCTAAGGAACCACAATGGAGGCTTGGCAATGTTTTTCGCTTTGAAGATCCTGAGTTCCTGGAGGCGATTTCCATCATCTTTGGAGAAGAATTTTTTAATTTTGATGCAAGGCCTCACACCAATCTGGACATATCCTCCCTCTTTTTGGCTTTGGGTTTGATGGTGGGCAACAAGAAGATTGAAATCCTGTCGATGGCAAGGAAATGTTTGGAGCCAAAATGGTCTGTCAGGCTCGAAGGGATTGTGGACCGAGTAGAACTTGGGGTGGGACTACGGATGACGCATGCCCCATAGCATCTGATAGGTGGTGGTCCAGGCGTGGTACAAACCCTGGTTGTGTGGAGTTCCACACAACCAATGGTTGTGATACTTTCTGAAGTTCGGTGCAGCTGGGTGATGTTGCTGGACTATCTGAATAAAGTGGAGGAACGTAGAGTGCATAGCAGTATCGCGGGACGCAAACGCCAAAAGACAACACCTGTAATATCCACCGCTCCAGTGGACAACACGGGCAGGCTAAGGTCTCACCATCAACTATAGAAGAAGGCGACTGACTCCATAGCCGCTTCAGCTAAGTCGACGGAAATCCCAAATTTCTCACGTGAGGAAGCAAAGGGGTGATTTCAATAGGGTAAGGGTATTTTGCCTTTTTTGCTAAACCAAGAAGATGGTTTGGTTTCTCAAATGTAAGCACACTGTGCATTTTTTGGGTATGGGTATGAAATCTCTGTGGGTAGAAGTGTTAATGTTGGCTTAGTAGCCTTAAGGCCTTTTTGGCGAGTTTTTTGAAAAGTGGTAACTTTTACAGATCAATGCAAAATCTATTGTAATCCAAATTTAAATTAATACAAATATTCGAATCTTTACCAATCAAAAAAAAATTAAAGATAATTTTTTAATAAAAATTTAAAAAATCATATCAAATAATTAAAAAATATTATATACAAATGTCATATCTATTACTTTTAACAATTGGCAGTGTGAGTTTTCATGCTTTTTATCAAATAAATATACCATAACTCTAAAAATTTGACGTTGAAAGTTAATCATAACTCATATTAAGTTTTAAAATACAAACTCCAAACGCACGAACTAATTAAACTAAAATCATATAAATATAGTTATATTATAATTATAATTTATTTTATAAGATTAATTTTATATTATATAATTAAATATATTAAATTATATATTATATATTTTAAATATAGTATTATAATATATTATTTTAAATTAGTTAATAAATTAATAAATATATATTATTATATATAAAACTATGACACTGAGAATTCTTCTAACTGGACTTGATAGTATGGGAACCAAATACCAAAGTCAGATATTTGGGCATCCCATTTGTTATATGTCATGATTTAAAAGAAATGTGGATGTGGAGTAAAGAAAAAATTGAATATAAGCTTAGGAAATGGAACAAACAATACATTTCCTTGGTTGGAAGGTTTTAGGTGTGTCAAAAGATATGTCTTCATACAATATCTACTCCACATCTTCTAAGTTGTTTAACCATTATCAATTCAATTACATACAAAAGTAGATTGGTGCACCATGAGCAAAAGCAAACGGGGGCTAGGGTTGAAAGACCTTACAACATAGGTTGGCGCTTGTAGCTAAATGTATTTTCAAATCATTACAAGGCATAAAACCATGGAAAGAAATGGTTAGACACAACAGAAGTAAAGCATTCCCATATAAAGGACCTTGATGGAAGGATTTGCACTTTTGTGATCTCATTGCTAGCTTCTTTCCTATTAAAGGTTCCTGGTCAAATGTGTTTAAATCTATTTGGAAATGGTGGTAAAATGTAAGTCGGCTAATAACACAAAATGGGATTGTATCAAGAAGGTAGCAAAATATGTGGTGAAAGGTCAATTTGGTAGAATTTGAAGCATAGAGACAAACCCCTCGCATTATTACAAGGTTGTTCAACAAAAGCATGGGCAAGAAAGGGAATCCAAAGATTTGTGGGCATCATGGGCTAGGAAGAAATATGTCAGAAAATTGATATTCCACAAGTGTATTGGAGAACTTATTGCATGCTTAGGAAGAATGCATGTAACTCCTTATCCCTTCCCGAATAGTGTGAAATTGGTAACAATAGATTTATCACCTATAAGTGGCCTAATGGGTCACTACTCCCATGTGTTAACGATAAGAATATTTATTCCTTCCTCAATGATAATAAAGATATTTGCAATCAAGTGAACTATGATTCCTCCTCTTGGCAAAAAAAATTGAAAAGCTTTGGGCTAATCTGGAGGAACCAAAAAAGTAGTATTTTTATGTGGTGTCTTATCCTTCATAGACTACCAATCAAGAAACCTAATTGGGAATACAATAATTTTACCTTTGCATAACATCGAAAACCTAATAGGGAATACAATAATTTTACCTTTGCACCTTTGCAAAACAAAACCTGTAGAGTGAATATAGAAACAATTAAAGGAGGTGATGGAGTAGCTAATACTAGAATTATAGAATTTTGATAAGTCTTCCAAATAGATTGTTATTCTAATAGCACTATTTTTTGATGTGGTGTGGATCCATAAAGGACTACCAATTGCATTTTAGTGAGGACTTCAATGGTTTAAAATTAGTACCATTATGCAAATGTTGAAGTTAAGGCACTATTAGCTTCTCAAAGAGTTTGTAGTGGGTACAAACCATCAAGTTCTATAATGTGTCAACAACCAAGGTAAATTAAACTAGAGGGATATAAAACAAGTTGAGTTCCTATCAAGTTGTTCATTTGTGCCCAAGCATAAAAGTAACAAGTCAAATAAGATGCTTATGCACCAAGTAGACGTACGTGGTGGCAAGAGAAATGCGTGTAAGAATCAGACTTCAACATGATCAAGGAGTAATATTTGTAGGATGATTACTTCCAAGAAGCGGGGAAGGTTAGAAATAAGGACAAATATGGGGTCACGCTCCATCGCCATAATATGTGTTGCAAGATGGAAGCACTTCCTCAAACAGTCAAAATATTGTAAGGTAGAAGCATAATAGAGGCTAGATGGAAACTTCAATATTTAGAAGTAAATGAAATTTCTTTGGTGTGTCATTTGACAATGAAATTCAAATAGAAAAGCGAAAATGTTAAGATAGATATACTAACAAGGCAAATCAATTCTAAGCTAATTTCAACTTCAAGTAAAAATGCAAGTATTACATTAAATGACAGTCCAAAGAATGTCAAGGAGAATAAACTTGCAGTACATAAACACAACAGAAATGTCATGATCAGTACATTAAATTACAAATAGTGTGAACAGCATTACAACAATCAGTTGCCATAACCATTACAGAAACAACCAGCTCATAACCATAAGAGAAAAACAACCAGCCCATAACCATGACACATTTCATGAACATTACATGAGGTTGCAACTGGTATGAACTGCATTACAACCGAAAAACAAGAAAAACAACCAGCTGAGTAGTCAATCGTCTAAGTTAACTAGGTCATTGAATTATGTTGTACAAACACGCTTACAGTCAGCAATTTCATTGAATTACACTTAATTTTCATATCCGTTTTGGTTTTTCTTAAGTCGTCATATTAGACAAACATTCACGATCTTTAAAAGGTTTTTGGATCATGTCGTGGAGCAAATATTTTACCAAATCTGAAAATAAGCACATCGTGAATGAAGACCGGTCACAACTTTTGTGCATCCGCTGCCATTTTTGTGGATTTCATCTTGTTCAAGGATTGTCAAAGCTTATTTTGCATGTTTTGGAAATAGCTGTGGAGCAAATGCTGCCTAAGTTTTGAAATAGACGTTTGAGATTCAAGACGGGTCCACCCACCCCTACACAATCTGAGACTAGTATGTTCAAAGTAAGCTGATAGTTTACAAAATGACAGCACAAATGGGTATGCAGCAAATTATTGTTAACACTCTAACTCTTTTTGTTCAATTCAATAGCATTAGGCACTATCACCTAGACGGGTCCATCCACCCCTATCACCTAGATAAAAGGTACCCAATTGTTTTGCACTCTCCTTTTTCAACCTTCGTACTCCAGGCTGACTGTGACTACTTTTAAGTTTGCATGGTCAGTTCGCTGCCTAAATCTAAGATTTTACATTTGCATCATAAAATATGGTGTAATATCTGTATGTTTCTGTTGCACTGACAACAGAAAGAATGTTAGTCCAAGAAAAGACATTCACATACCCTTTTTTGCTGCTTCTACATAAATCACATAATTTAATAATTTATAAATGTGAACTGTTCTAAAGATGCTCATTTCATTGAATTATTAATCATGATAGTCAACATTAATAACTTGTAAGTCAACTAATAGTATTCTAATATTAAAATGCAATCTTTCAATATTCCAATACACGACTATTGATATGTGAACTGTTCTAAAGATGCTCATTTCATTGAATTATTAATCATGATAGTCAACATTAATAACTTGTAAGTCAACTAATAGAATTCTAATATTAAAATGCTATCTTTCAATATTCCAATACACGACTACTGGTATGTACTCTACCACTCCAAACACCGCTACCCTCAAATCCATGGAACACCGGACTAGAATTGCTAAATATCACAAATGACTTTAAATGAATGAAATGTGGTGAGCGCTCAATTTTATTTCTACACCAAATGAAATGAATTTAGGATCTGTGAATTAGAGAAGCGTGTAGCCAAAGAAACTTATAAATGCACCAAGAATATTTCAAAATCATTGGCTTAGTGCATCTTATGTAAACCGTTAGCTACTAAAGACAGTTGAAAAAAGACAAGTTTTTTTTAAAATGCATTTAATAAATAGAAACTTAAAAATCACTATATAAAATCTACAAACAGATTTAAACAATCTACGCAGCAATAGCAGTGTGTATGACTTCGTAGGCTGAATTCAATAGGTAAGTAATCAGGGAATATTGTTGTGGATTTATTCAAGTCATTAGATCATAATTCGCTGCCTAAATCAGATCAACAAGAACCAGTTTGACATTTAACCACAGCAAAATCACCGTCTAAATCAGAAAGCAAATTCAATCTATAAACCATGTAATTACAGCAAATTCTGAGAAGACATTTTCCAAATTATTATAAAAAAAACTTTCAAGAAGAACCAGCCTGCTCAAAAAAAAACACCATTTAACCCTTTTCTATGCGAGTTCGCAAATAAAATCCAATTGCATTTCACATGGAATTTTTAAGAAAAAGTTTCATTAGAAGTACATTGGAAGTTCGACTGACAATCTACCGGCATTCTAGCATGGAAATTCAACATCACAACATTCAACAGAATGTTCAAAAAGGTACTTCTTGCATCATAACATTACATGGTTCAAATCAAAAAATGGTAAACAGATTTATGGTCACTTGTAGCCATACAAACACAAATAATTGTGACACAAGTGCCACAAAACTATGCTTCAAAGCATCTCTACTTACACAGATATACTCTCTAAAACCTTAGATAAAAAATAAACTGAATATCTTTACCAATGTCGCCAACATCTCAAGCAAGTACTATCTAAAATACTCTTCGCAAACAAATAAAGCAACATAAGCACTGTATTTAGAAACATTTTCGGTGAACAATAGATGGTCCCGACTCATCATACTCGCTCTTAGCGATCCACATCTGCACCCAAAGAATGAAAGTTCAGATTTTTAAAAATGACAATTAATCAATCATAATAAAATAAGAAAGAGACATCCGCTACCAAGCATTGAATGTGAAAGAAAACTTTTCCCTGGAAAACAAGTATGTCTTACTTGTTGAAAAGTGCTAAGCGATGCCAAAATAGACCCTCCAATCCAGACACTGTACTTTCTTTCTGGAGGGGCAACAACCTTGATTTTCATACTGCTGGGAGCCAGGGCAGTGATCTCCTTGCTCATTCTATCAGCAATACCAGGAAACATTGTAGACCCACCACTCAGCACAATGTTCCCGTAAAGATCCTTCCTAATATCCACGTCACACTTCATGATAGAGTTATAGGTTGTTTCGTGAATACCAGCAGCTTCCATCCCAATTAGAGATGGCTGGAAAAGCACCTCAGGGCATCTAAAACGCTCAGCACCAATAGTAATCACCTGCCCGTCAGGAAGTTCGTAACTTTTGTCAATCGAAGAACTCCCCTTGGCTGTTTCAAGCTCCTGCTCATAGTCAAGAGCCACATAAGCCAGTTTCTCCTTAACATCACGAACAATTTCTCGCTCTGCAGTAGTTGTGAATGAATACCCTCTCTCAGTAAGGATCTTCATCAATGCATCAGTCAAATCTCGACCAGCAAGATCCAACCTAAGAATAGCATGAGGCAGGGCATATCCTTCATAAATTGGCACTGTGTGACTAACACCATCACCAGAATCCAGCACAATACCTGAAACAAAAAGTGCATTGTAGTGATTGTGATGTTCAATGTAGTGATTGTGATGTTCAATGATACTCAAAATTATTTACAATTTAGAGAAGCTAAATAGGGTAACTTGAAACTCACCAGTTGTACGACCACTTGCATACAGAGACAGAACAGC
The DNA here is from genome assembly GCA_018584345.1 of Thuja plicata. Classification (NCBI taxonomy): domain Eukaryota; kingdom Viridiplantae; phylum Streptophyta; class Pinopsida; order Cupressales; family Cupressaceae; genus Thuja; species Thuja plicata. The sequence goes on along the minus strand of MU228410.1, from coordinate 1,684,119 downwards.
CTGAATGGCAACATACATAGCAGGAACATTAAATGTCTCGAACATGATCTGTGTCATCTTCTCTCTGTTTGCCTTAGGGTTCAACGGGGCTTCAGTAAGAAGTACAGGATGTTCTTCTGGAGCTACTCGAAGCTCATTGTAGAATGTATGATGCCAAATCTTTTCCATGTCATCCCAGTTGCTGACAATACCATGCTCAATAGGATATTTCAATGTAAGGATACCTCTTTTTGATTGGGCCTCATCACCAACATAAGCGTCTTTCTGTCCCATACCAACCATAACACCCGTGTGACGTGGTCTACCAACAATACTTGGGAACACTGCCCTTGGAGCATCATCTCCTGCAAATCCAGCCTACGAAGAAATAATGAAAAGAAGTCAAATTTAATTAACACGAACAAAATAGTTCAAGAAAATTGTAGAAAATATGATTATAATGCCCATTCACAAGACAAAACATCAAGGAACAAAAAATGGATTGCAGATACCTATGTGCAAAGCACAAACTACAGGTCTAGCACTCACCTTAACCATTCCAGTTCCATTGTCACAGACAAGAGGCTGAATATCCTCAGCGTCGGCCATTTTTTAGATACCTGAAAGGATGAAACAGAACATATCAGACTGAGTACATCATTTATGACAAAAGATCAAAATCAAAACAGCTAGAATAAAGGAGATACCAACTTTGAGAAACTATATCTTCGATTTTTGTAAAATAAGACAACAATGAAAATGATGTGGATTGGAACTGTAACAAACAAAAAGCTTTTTTAAAGATCACAAGAAACTAAAGCTGTTCTGCGCACACATGCCTTAAAGTTAAGGATAGTGCTTATATAATACATATGGGAAATTAGAATTAAACTTCCAAAAGATGAAAGCAACGGTTTCTACAAGATCTTTTTGCAAGGCAACCACACATGCAAATACAAGCAGAAACGAAAATTGAACCAGGATGCGAGACAATATGGTACAAAACAAAAATCATGCTGACCATACCCAAATCTAGAGTAACTTCATACTCTACTTGCTTAAACTTAAGAAAACACTCATTTATGAAGATGGCTCAAGACAAAGGCCATACAAATAATTGCTCGCTTGAAAAGTTAAAAAATATCATCATATACACAAAATTGCGCTTAGCAGTTTGTCCAGTGTATATTGCCATGGAGACACATTTTACAAGGTAAGTTTTTCTACACTAAGTGCAAGAATAGATTGATCAAAGCGTGATTCTTCCTCAAGATTTACTTTCAATTCAAGTTAGTGCAATTTTTCATCTTAGATGACCCTAATCGCCTTGTCAAAGTGAACCTTCCTCCAAGATTGTCATCTATATCCCGGTAAACAAGGCAGCAACGACGCCAACCTTAGAGCATCTGATTGACTTATTACATGCTACAGTTAACTTCAAGCACAGGGATCTATATTGCCCAGCTTTTGAATCAGCCCAAATCAACAGATAAGGGTGGCTGTAAAACATGACCTTACATAAACTATTAAAAAGAACTTCACGTGCTATGGTGCCAATAGTGCTTACAAGGATATGTGATAAGCAAACTGAAACCACAGCTGCATGACAATTTACTACTATTCCCACCACTACGAACAGAAAGATGAAGATGATCGAGATTCGGGAACAGAAAGATAAAGATGATCAGGACTGATTGACAGAAAGATGTAGATGATCGGGGATCGGGATGGTTGACAAATTGAATTGAACAACCAAAGCAAGCTATTATGAACGCATCGCCACTTTCACCCGTTATTAAAGGATCGCGAGTAAATCAATGCACCTGAACAAGATCCAAACTGAATCTCTACCTGTTCTACCTGTACCTAACTTATATGTGACCAGTAAGGTACAGTACAGGATGATAACATTAAAATGTCGTCTGTGAAAGTGATGGCTATCAGTTATAGCAACCTCAAGAGGTAGCCTACGAATTGGATTAATGAAGGAGCACTGTTTGCTTGGGATTTAATCTAAAGCTTAAGATAAAATAAATAAAATTGTTTTAAATGCATTTTATAAGAAAGACAAATAGACTTGAAAATGCATTACTGTAATATATCCTGATCAGGAGAAGACAAATGCCAGAATATTAAATCCAAGAAATCCCACCATCAAACTTCGGTATAAATGGATATGGAAGCACAAGGAAAACCCCAAGAACATCATATGTTCCACTTCACTAGATCCGACATAGATGTAACGGAAAACACTCAAAAAAAGAAAGAAACTTGCCCAAACAAAGGGAAAAAGCACGAAAAATAAAAAGAAACCACAAATTCCGGCGATTACAATAGAAAGCTTTTCATATCATTTCAAACTTAACTTAAACAACAAACCGAAGTAACAGAGAGGATCCAAAAACCAATCCAACGCCCTCGGGGTTAGATCTAAGGCTCTGAGCATCAAAACCTAACAGAAAGGCTACCGATCTACATTAAGAAAGCCAGAAAAGCAAGCATACTTTGAGATCCAGGAACCTAAAACTACTTTTAAACTTTACAAAACCCAACCCAACTCATATCCGAAGATTCTGAGCAAACCCATCGAACTTATCATACTCACTGATTCAAAAAGCGGCGAAAGGGGGCACCATAAAGAAACAGAACAATAAAAGAGAAGCAAAAACAATGCCCACATTTATGCAAACAGAGAAAGAAGCAGGATTAGATCCGATCTACACCGCCATGGAATCAGTCGAACCCAATAATCAAATGAAAAGGAAGAAAGGGAAGAAAAGCGTACCTTGCTGGATTAAACTGAGACTAAAAGAAATCCTTGTGGAAGAAGTGAAGAAATCCTTGTCTGTCTGGTTCTTTTCCGCTGCACAAGAGAAGAAAAAGAGAGATCTTTCTTTCTCTTCTTCAAAGCACTGGCAAATGCAAGGCAATGCGAAGGAACCGTCAGAACACACTGCGCATTCGGTTAGATAAATTTAAACTGAAATACCCCAAATTAAACGCAAATGAAATTAAATACAAATTCGATAAAGCTGGAGTGGACATAAAAAATAGGCGGAATCATTTTTTATTTTATTTTTTTCATAAAGCTCGGAAAAGAAAGCTTGGCAGCCTTTCCGCCATCGCGGCCGTCCGTTTGCGCAGCCATCGTTGATCTGGACCGTCCGTTTGAACCTTTTTTCTCCTTCATCGTTGGAGCCACGTCGTCCGGGCGGCTACGTGTGGGTCCCGGGGGTTTAAGTCTTTACGGCACCGTCACTCCAGGGTGTTGTGGTCTAACTACTAGTCCCATACGACCCCATTGTTTGTTGTTTATAGCTCAAGTTAGCCGACCATGCTAGTGTTTTGTGGCCCCTCCCTCTTATCAATGGGACCATAGCTTTCATGACCTCCACCAATTACAAAATACAATGTGTTGCACCATTATGGGAAATGGAACATGGTTTTGTGGTTTTGTTGAGCACCCTAGGCATTTCAAAGGTCCCATTTTTAGTTGTCACCTTCAACTAATACAGTTTTTCATTGTGTAGGTGTTGATTTCTATGACAGAAAAGGATTTCTTGAGGTATTTCACTCATGATTATTCTAGGTATTTCAACTAATATGGTTTTTCATTATGTAGGTGTTAATTTTTGTGAGAAAATAGGATTTCGTGAGGTATTTCATTCATGGTTATTCTAGGTATTTCAAAAGGTTCCATTTCCAAGTATCACCTTCAATTAATGAGCTCTTGATTGTGTAGGTATTGATTTCTTTGAGAATATAGGATCCCTAAGGTATTTCATTGGTGGTGTAGTTGAGCACCTTAGTATTCTAAAGATCACGCTTCTAAGTGTTATTTTTAATCAATAAGTCTTTGATTGTGTAGGTATTGCTTTCTTTGAGAATTTGGAATCTTCTAAAGGTGTTTTACTATGAGGTTGCATTAACACATGTCATCATTATTTTTATATTTTTTATTTGTAATTGTTGTTAGATTCATTTGTGTTTTACAAGTTATTTGACTCATGGTTACTCTAGGTATTTCAAAAGGTTTCATTTCTAAGTATCACCTTCAATTAATGAGCTCTTGATTGTGTAGATATTGATTTTTTTAAGAATATAGGATCTCTAAGGTATTTCATTGATGGTATAGTTGAGCATCTTAGTATTCTAAAGGTCCCGCTTCTAAGTGTTATCTTTAATCAATAAGTCTTTGATTGTGTAGGTATTGCTTTCTTTGAGAAATTGGAATCTTCTAAAGGTGCTTTACTATGAGGTTGCATTAATACATATCATCATTATTTTTATATATTTTATTTGTAATTGTTGTTATATTCATTTGTGTTTTACAAGTTATTGATTGTGTAGGTATTGATTTCTTTGAGAATATAGGATTCCCATAGGTGTTTCAATGATGGTGTAGGTGAACCCCTTAGGCATTTCAAAGGTCTTGCTTCTAGGTGTCACCTTTGATTAATAAGTCTTTTATTATGTGGATATTGCTTTCTTTGAGAAATTTGAATCATTTGAAGGTGTTTTACAATGAGGTTGTATTGATACATATCATCATTATTTTCATATTTTTTATTTTTTTATTGTTGTTAAATTCATTTGTGTTTATAGATTTTCTTTATTTGTTTCAAAAAAAATTAAAAATTTGTATATATAGCTTTATAAGAGAAAAGTGTCTACTTCACATTTTTATATTTGTTTTGCACTCACTTTAGTCTTAGTGATAAATGTGGTTTTAATTTTAATTCGATGTATTTTATCACTATATCCAACATAATCTCTTGTTTTTCATTATACTCCTTATGGTTTGAGATAAACTCTAACGTTACCTATTTTACCATCTCGGTGAAAAACACAAATTTGATTATGTAAATTGGACAATTATGAGCAAAATTTTCTCTACCTTATTCAAAATTTCATTATTGCTTTTCCAAGTCAGCTCCCATCTAAAATTAACTTATTGACCTTCAACTTACACATAAAAACCTCTAAATTAACACCTAGGACTACATATTTAAAGGTAAGTCTTAAAGCGTTTATAAATAAATTCATAAAATTCATTTGAATAATCCTAGAGTGATCAAGAATATTCAAACTAGAGCATTGTAAATTAGTAATAGTAATTTTGCATCACATCTTATTATTTTTGTGCTCTTGAAATATTTTCATATAATTTGCAAAAACAATGAAAGGCCTAACTTAGGCTCGAGGAAGTTGTGCACTTCAATCCTAGCAATAAGGGTACAATATTCAAAAGTGGGTGATTGAAAAAGACAAGTAAAGCCCATTGATCTTTGTAAAGACCTTGTTGCCATCTCTAGATATTTTTCTCTTGTGTATTGATTTGTTTGAATCATGATAGTCAATATTAATAACTTTTACGCCAACTAATAATACTCTAATATTAAAACACAATCTCTTAATATTCCAATACACACGACTTTTGGTACCTACTCTACAACTAGGTATTTACTCCTAAATTATGTTGTCCTCAAATCCATGGAAGATCCTACCAATATCAGTCCACTTAATGCAAAGTAGAATTGATAAATATCACAAATGATGCTTAATGATTGAAATGTGGTGAGTGTTCAATTTCATTTATGCACCTAATGAAGAGAATTTATATAGCTTTTGAATAAGAGAAGCTTGGAGCCAAAGAAACTTAGATGAAAATTACCATGGTAATTTTAAAACAACAACATGCTCTACTTGTTATAGAAAACTTGTAGTTGAGGCAAAAAGGTTTTATTGTTTTCTATTACAGTAAAAACAAGTTTTGAAGGGACCCGAAACCCTTTAGAGAAAGACTTAACAAGATTTAACAATAAGCATTACAAACCAAAAATAGAAAGTTGCCCATAGGATAAGCAAGGAAACCGACATAAAAAAAAAACACCTAGACAAAACAACAAAAACTTAGAAAATGAAAGAGGAAACTAAGCCAAACTCTTCAGAGTATCAACAACCTCTGCCCCGAGCTAGTTCGTGTTAAGTGCTACTTTCTTCAGCTCATGTATATCTTATGGGATCTTTTCATCTTTTCTCTTCATATTTTCTCCTGTTCTCTTGCTTGGCCCTATCGACTCCTCTTGGCCTTTATCTTTATCAACATCCAGATCCACAACCATCTTGTCTTGGTACACATTCTCAAGATTTCCCACCACAGTGTTCACACTATCGGCAGTCATCTTAATAACCTTGTGACTGAGATTCATAATAGACTGGAGGGAATCATTGATATTTTTTAATTTCTCCTAAAAAATAAAGACCTTACCTTCATAGTCCTTTTTCAACTTCTCCATAGCCTTCATTATTTTATTAAGGCAGTCTGACACAAAAAAAATTTATTTTCTTCAATCCGCAACTCCTTCCCTTTAGTTTCTTGCTTGTAGCTCTTATCATTACCGTCTGTTTCAATAACCTCCAGTTTTCTACTCATCACCCTTTATTTTATTTGAATATCTTTAATTTTATGAAAGACCCATTTGATGAGTCTGAAAAAGTCTACAGCCCCATTATGAGAAATGACCAAAATGTCATCAGGGTATTCTTGATCAAACCTAAAATAATGAGAATTGGCATTCAAATCCGGGGGCGACCTAGGTCTGTCCTCCCAATCAGTAGTAGGGTGAAAAGAATAAAAGTCTCTCAAGGCAGGGAAAGTCAAGGATGCGTCTTTTCTAGACCCATAAGGAGGGTCATCCATTGCCAGAGCTTTCCCTTTACCTGCAGAATGGGGAGAAACACTTTTCTTCCCTTTAGAAATTCTTTTAGCAAAGTCAGGGGAAGGTGAAACTTACTTATCTCTGCCCTTCCATTTACCTTTACCAGTAGATGAGAGCTTATTGGAAGCTTCGATGTTCTTTTTTAACTTCTTGGGGGAACATACTCCTCTTCCTCCATTTTCGTGTTCCACTCTTCCTTCTCTGAGTAGCTTGTGCCAAGCTCTTCCTCCTTTGACACAGTAATAGGGGACATGTTGGATGGGGCAGGCATAACCTTAAAATGATCATAAAAAAGATTATTTTGTTGGTATCAAACTGTTAGGAATAGTCCCAAGAGATAACTGAGAGGGGGGGGGGGTGAATCAGTTATCTACAAGATTAAATTCTTTTCCAATTAAGTACAGAATAACTTTAAACATAAACTTAACAAGATAACACAGAATTGAACAACACAACTTGCGTGACAGGGAAAACCAAATTAGGTAAAAACCCCGTTGGGAATTAGCACCCACAATTAACTATACTAGTTTATAATGATCCTTGTTAGAAGATCTTGCAACCCTATTAGGAGTTGATCTTTACAATGTAGTAAGTACAGAGACCTGATCAAAGGTCGGACCCTGTTAGGAGTCTTTTACAAGTAACCCTGTTAGGGGTGAGGACACACTGTCCAAGAGCTCACTGCTCAAATGGTGAAGGCTGCAACCTTCTGTAAGGCAGATATACACTATATCTAATAATGAACTATTTGAGTAGACCTATTGTCTTGATCAGTTCCAATGAATTGTAATCTTCTTCTACTTCTTCACATAGATCTTCAACTTTTATTGTCTAACTTTCTGCTCTACTCTGTCTTTTCTTTTTCACTTCATTTTCACATGTTGCAATCACAATTGAACTGCTATTTGTATCTTCCCCATGGATAAGGTCACGACAGCTGTAGAAAACACTTTAGCAACTTCCTTGTCAGCTTAATTAAGCACGCAATCAAAGTTAGGACCGCGCAACTCAAGATGAGTGGACGCGTCACTTCACATAGTCGGCTCTACCAAATTAACTCAAACATCACGCTTCTGTTGAAACACGATTAGCGCCTTTGGATAATCATCATTAACCCATAACTAAACATGAATATAAACACGCATATTTTGAAGATAGGCGCAACTCAAGAAATAGTGTAAATACATCAGCTCTTAACAGATAATCTCCAGAAACTGTAACTGCCAAAACAGATTAACATAACTCATATGTAACTGCATATTTGAATCTACGTGTATGAATATTGCATCAAGAACATGTCTACAACATAAATGTAAACGCGCAAGGCTCCAGAATATTTGTACTGATAGGACACTACTATATATTATATGTTGTCATCAATGACAAACATACAATCAACTATTTACACATAAGCAAATCTCCAACAATCTCCCCCTTTGACATTGATGGAAATATATGATATGAAAAACACCATCAACCCAAAGTATCCTTCTTCTTTTTACAATCTTCTCAATATCCTCATAAAAAGATCATCTTAATTGCTGCATCTCTTTTTACTATATTTTTCATTTCTGTATACTCCCCCAGAGTATATGCTCCCCCTTACTATATACTCCCCCTTTGACATCAATGGAAAAAGGGTGCCAAAAACAATTAAGCATGGGTACTACTCCAGAAGTAGAGTAGTCAACCATTCATCAGTCACCTAGGACTGATACTCTTGCTCCACACTTTAATCAGACTCGGGAAAGGGAATTACTCCCAGCTTCTCCCTGAGATACTCAAAAGTATCTTTTGATAAAGGCTTTGTAAAAATGTCTGCTAGATGTTCTTTAGTGCTCACATAGTCCAATTTTAATCATTTGTCTACAAATTTTTCTCTTATAAAATGATATTTGATCTCAATGTGTTTTGTCTTTGCGTGCATCACAGGGTTCTTTGACATATTGATAGTGCTAGTGTTATCACAGTGAATAACAATAGGATAATCAATATGAATACCAAAGTCTTTAATCATCTTTTTGATCCAAACCATTGTTGAACAATTTAATGTTGTTGCAACATACTCAGCTTCTGCTTTTGACTGAGAGATACAATTATGCTTTTCGCTTGTCCAAGTAACCAACCTGTCTTCAAGAAATATTGCTCCTCCTGAGGTACTCTTCCTGTCATCAACACAACCTTCCCAATCTACATCTGTATACACATGAAGTTGTATATACGAGCTGAGTTGGGATACCATAAACCATAGTCTATAGTCCCTTTTAAGTATATGAATATTCTTTTTATTGCCATTAGGTGATTTTGTTTGGGTTCAGCTGCAAATCTTCCAACAATGCCAACTACATTGGAAATATTTGGTCTAGATTGAGTAAGATATATGAGTTTTCCAATCATAGACTTGTATAATGTCTTTTCAACTATTGTGGAGTCATCTTCTTTAGAAATCTTGCTTCCTGTTATCATGGGGGTGCTTACTAGTTTGCAATCTTCCATTTTGAAAGTCTTCAATATCTCCTTCACATACTTGGACTGATTTATGAATATGCATTTGTGATATGTTTGTTTTATATTTAATCCCAAAAAGATTTTGATAGGTCCAATCATGCTCATTTCAAACTCACTTTGCATCTCTTTGGAAAATTTTGCACTAAGCTTGTCATTACCTCCAAAGATAATGTCATCAACAAAGATAGCAACAAGTAGTAATCCATCAGGTGTCTCTCTCATGAATAAGTTACAATTTGTTGCTCCCTTTTTGAATCCAATCTTTGTCAAGTAACCACCAACTCTCTCATACCAAGCTCTTGCAGCCTGGTTAAGTCCATAAAGGGCTTTCTTTAGTCTGTATACCATGTCTGGTTTGTCTGATAAATTAAATCCTTCAGGTTGTTCTATGTAAACTTCTTCCTTCAAGTCACCGTTCAGAAAAGTTGACTTGACATCCATTTGATATACTTTAAAGTTTTTGAATGTTGCATAGGCTAAAAACAACTTGATAGCTTCTAGTCTACTCACAGGGGCAAATGTATCAGTTTAGTCTATTCCTTCTCTCTGCGCATATCCTTTACATACCAATCTTGCTTTGTTTCTTACCACTGTACCTTCTTCTTTCATCTTATTTCTGAATATCCACTTTGTTCCAATCACATTTTTGTCACAAGGTCTAGGGACCAGTTCCCATGTATCATTCTTGATTATCTGATCTAATTCTTCTTTCATAGCTTTCTGCCAATCTGAATAATTGGATGCATCTTCAACACTTAAAGGCTCAATTTGAGAAAGTAAACATACCGCCATCACGGTCGTTCGTTTGCGCAGTCATCGTTGATCTGAGCCGTCCGTGTGAACCTTTTTTCTCCCTCATCGTTGGAGCCACGTCATCCGGGCGGCTATGTGTGGGTCCCAGGGGGTTTAAGTCTTTACAACCCCATCACTCCAGGGTGTTGTGGTCTAACTACTAGTCCCATACGACCCCATTATTTGTTGTTTATAGCTCAAGTTAGTTGACCATGCTAGTGTTTTGTGGCCCCTCCCTCTTATCAATGGGACCATAACTTTCATGACCTCCACCAATTACAAAATACAATGTGTTGCACCATTATGGGAAATGGAACTTGGTTTTTTTTAGCACCCTAGGCATTTCAAAGGTCCCATTTTTAGTTGTCACTTTCAACTAATATAGTTTTCCATTGTGTAGGTGTTGTTTTTTTGTGAGAAAATAGGATTTCTTTAGGTATTTCACTCATGGTGAGGTATTTCACTTATGGTTACCACTACTGGTGAGGTATTTCACTTATGGTTACTCTACGTATTTCAAAAGGTTTCATTTCTAAGTATCACCTTCAATTAATGAGCTCTTTATTGTGTAAGTATTGATTTCATGGTGAGGTATTTCACTCATGGTTACTCTAGGTATTTCAAAAGGTTTCATTTCTAAGTATCACCTTCAATTAATGAGCTCTTGATTGTGTAGGTATTGATTTCTTTGAGAATATAGGATCTCTAAGGTGTTTCATTGATGGTGTAGTTGAACACCTTAGTATTCTAAAGGTCCCGCTTTGAAGTGTTATCTTTAATCAATAAGTCTTTGATTGTGTAGGTGTTGCTTTCTTTGAGAAATTGAAATCTTCTAAAGGTGTTTTACTATGAGGTTGCATTAATACATATCATCATTATTTTTATATTTTATTTGTAATTGTTGTTATATTCATTTGTGTTTTACAAGTTATTGATTGTGTAGGTATTGATTTCTTTGAGAATATAGGACTCCCATGGGTGTTTCAATGATGGTGTAGGTGAACCCCTTAGGCATTTCAAAGGTCTTGCTTCTAGGTGTCACCTTTGATTAATAAGTCGTTTATTATGTGGATATTGCTTTCTTTAAGAAATTTGAATCATTTGAAGATGTTTTACAATGAGGTTGTATTGATACATATCATCATTATTTTCATATTTTTTATTTTTTAATTGTTGGTAGATTCATTTGTGTTTATTGATGTTCTTTATTTGTTTCAAAAAAAATTAAAAATTTGTATATATAGCTTTATAAGAGAAAAGTGTCTACTTCATATTTTTATATTTGTTTTGTACTCACTTTAGTCTTAGTGATAAATGTGGTTTTAAATTTAATTCGATGTATTTTATCACTATATCCAACATAATCTCTTGTTTTTCATTATACTCCTTATGGTTTGAGATAAACTCTAACGTTACATATTTTACCATCTCGGTGAAAAACACAAATTTGATTATGTAAATTGGACAATTATGAGCACAATTTTCTCTACCTTATTCAAAATTTCATTATTGCTTTTCCATGTCAGCTCCCATCTAAAATTAACTTATTGACCTTCAACTTACCCATAAAAACCTCTAAATTAACACCTAGGACTACATATTTAAAGGTAAGTCTTAAAGCGTTTATAAATAAATTCATAAAATTCATTTGAATAATCCTAGAGTGATCAAGAATATTCAAACTAGAGCATTGTAAATTAGTAATAGTAATTTTGCATCACATCTTATTATTTTTGTGCTCTTGAAATATTTTCATATAATTTGCAAAAACAATGAAAGGCCTAACTTAGGCTCGAGGAAGTTGTGCACTTCAATCCTAGCAATAAGGGTACAATATTCAAAAGTGGGTGATTGAAAAAGACAAGTAAAGCCCATTGATCTTTGTAAAGACCTTGTTGCCATCTCTAGATATTTTTCTCTTGTGTATTGATTTGTTTGAATCATGATAGTCAATATTAATAACTTTTACGCCAACTAATAATACTCTAATATTAAAACACAATCTCTTAATATTCCAATACACACGACTTTTGGTACCTACTCTACAACTAGGTATTTACTCCTAAATTATGTTGTCCTCAAATCCATGGAAGATCCTACCAATATCAGTCCACTTAATGCAAAGTAGAATTGATAAATATCACAAATGATGCTTAATGATTGAAATGTGGTGAGTGTTCAATTTCATTTATGCACCTAATGAAGAGAATTTATATAGCTTTTGAATAAGAGAAGCTTGGAGCCAAAGAAACTTAGATGAAAATTACCATGGTAATTTTAAAATCAATGACATGATCTACTTGTTATAGAAAACTTGCAATTGAGGCAAAAAGGTTTTATTGTTTTCTATTAAAGTAAAAACAAGTTTTGAAGGGACCCGAAACCCTTTAGAGAAAGACTTAACAAGATTTAACAATAAGCATTACAAACCAAAAATAGAAAGTTGCCCATAGGATAAGCAAGGAAACTGACATAAAAAAAACACCTAGACAAAACAACAAAAACTTAGAAAATGAAAGAGGAAACTAAGCCAAACTCTTCAGAGTATCAACAACCTCTACCCCGAGCTAGTTCATATTAAGTGCTACTTTATTTAGCTCATGTATATCTTACAGGATCTTTTCATCTTATCTCTTCATATTTTCTCTTGTTCTCTTGCTTGGCCCTATCGACTCCTCTTGGCCTTTATCTTTATCAACATCCAGATCCACAACCATCTTGTCTTGGTACACATTCTCAAGATTTCCCACCATAGTGTTCACACTATCGGCAGTCATCTTAATAACCTTATGACTGAGATTCATAATGGACTGGAGGGAATCCTTAATATTCTTTAATTTCTCCTAAAAAACAAACACCTTACCTTCATAGTCCTTTTTCAACTTCTCCATAGCCTTCATTATTTTATTAAGGCAGTTTGACACACAAAAAAAAAAAAAAATTCTTCAATCCGCAATTCCTTCCCTTTAGTTTCTTGCTTGTAGCTCTTATCATTACCGTCTGTTTCAATAACCTCCAGTTTTCTTCTCATCACCCTTTATTTTATTTGAATATCTTTAATTTTATGAAAGACCCATTTGATGAGTCTGAAAAATTCTACAGCCCCGTTATGAGAAATGACCAAAATGTCATCAGGGTATTCTTGATCAAACTTAAAATAATGAGAATTGGCATTCAAATCTGGGGGGGACCTAGGTTTGTCCTCCCAATCAGTAGCAGGGTGAAAAGAATAAAAGTCTCTCAAGGCAGGGAAAGTCAAGGACGTGTCTTTTCTAGACCCATAAGGAGGGTCATCCATTGCCAGAGCTTTCCCTTTACCTGCAGAATGGGGAGAAACACTTTTCTTCCCTTTAGAAATTCTTTTAGCAAAGTCAAGGGAAGGTGAAACTTATTATCTCTGCCCTTCCATTTACCTTTACCAGTAGGTGAGAGCTTATTGGAAGCTTCGATGTTCTTTTTTAACTTCTTGGGGGAACATACTCCTCTTCCTCCATCTTCGTGTTCCACTCTTCCTCCTCCGAGTAGCTTGTGCCAAGCTCTTCCTCCTCTGACACAGTAATAGGGGATATGTTGGATGGGGCAGGCATAGCCTTAAAATGAGCATAAAAAATATTATTTTGTTGGTATCAAACTGTTAGGAATAGTCCCAAGAGATAATTGAGGGGGGGGGGGGTGAATCATTTATCTACAAGATTCAATTCTTTTCCAATTAAGTACAAAATAACTGTAAACATAAACTCTACAAGATAACACATAATTGAACAAGACAACTTGGGTGACGGGGAAAACCAAAATAGGCAAAAAACTTGGTGTGAATTAGCACCCACAATTAACTATACTAGTTTATAATGATCCTTGTTAGAAGATCTTGCAACCCTGTTAGGAGTTGATCTTTACAATGTAGTAAGTACAGAGACCTGATCAAAGGTTGGACCCTATTAGGTGTCTTTTACAAGTAACCCTGTTAGGGGTGAGGACACACTGTCCAAGAGCTCACTGCTCAAATGGTGAAGGTTGCAATCTTCTGTAAGGCAGATATACACTATATCTAATAATGAACTATTTGAATAGACTTGTTGTCTTGATCAGTTCCAATGAATTGTAATCTTCTTCTGCTTCTTCACATAGATCTTCAACTTTTACTGTCTAACTTTCTGCTCTGCTCTGTCTTTTCTTTTTCACTTCATTTTCACATGTTGCAATCACAATTGAACTGCTATTTGTATCTTCCCCATTGATAAGGTCATGGCAGCTATAGAAAACACTTTAGCAACTTCCTTGTCAGCTTAACTAAGCACGCAATCAAATTTAGGACCGCGCAACTCAAGATGAGTGGACGCGTCGCTTCACATAGTCGGCTCTACCAAATTAACTCTTGAACATCATGCTTCTGTTGAAACATGATTAGTGCCTTTGGATAATCATCATTAACCCATAACTAAACATGAATATAAACACGCATATTCTGAAGATAGGCGCAACTCAAGAAACAGTGTAAATATGTCAGCTCTTAACAGATAATCTCCAGAAACTGTAATTGCCAAAACAGATTAACATAACTCAACTGTAACTGCATATCTGAATCTGCGTGTATGAACATTGCATCAAGAACATGTTTGCAACATAAATGTAAATGCGCAAGGCTCCAGAATATCTGTACTGATAGGACACTACTGTATATTATATGTTGTCATCAATGACAAACATACAATCAACTATTTACACATAAGCAAATCTCCAACAATCTCCCCCTTTGACATTGATGGCAATATATGATATGAAAAACACCATCAACCCAAAGTATCCTTCTTCTTTTTACAATCTTCTCAATATCCTCATCAAAAGCTCATCTTAACTGCTGCATCTCTTTGTACTATATTTTTCATTTCTGTATACTCCCCCAGAGTATATGCTCCCCCTTACTATATACTCCCCCTTTGACATCAATGGCAAAAGAGCACCAAAAACAATTAAGCATGGGTACTACTCTAGAAGTAGAGTAGTCAACCATTCATCAGTCACCTAGGACTGATGCTCTTGCTGCACACTCTAATCAGACCCAAGAAAGGGAATTACTCCCAACTTCTCCCTAAGATACTCAAAAGTATCTTTTGATAAAGGATTTGTAAAAATGTCTGCTAGATGTTCTTTAGTGCTCACATAGTCCAATTTTACTTCTTTGTCTACAACTTTTTCTCTTAGAAAATGATATTTGATCTCAATGTATTTTGTCTTTGCGTGCATCACAGGGTTCTTTGACATATTGATAGTGCTAGTGTTATCACAATGAATAACAATAGGATAATCAATCTGAATACGAAAGTCTTTAATCATCTGTTTGATCCAAACCATTGTTGAACAATTTAATGTTGCTACAACATACTCAGCTTCTGTTGTTGACTGAGAGATACAATTTTGCTTCTCGCTTGTCCAAGTAACCAACCTGTCTCCAATAAATACTGCTCCTCCTAAGGTACTCTTCCTGTCATCAATACAACCTACCCAATATGCATCTATATACACATGAATTTGTATATTCTCTGAGTTAGGATACCATAAACCATAGTCTATAGTCCCTTTTAAGTATCTGAATATTCTTTTTATTGCCATTAGGTGATTTTGTTTGGGTTCAGCTGCAAATCGTCCAACAATGCCAACTACATTGGAAATATTTTGTCTATATTGAGTAAGATATATGAGTTTTCCAATCATAGACTTGTATAATGTCTTTTCAACTATTGTGGAGTCATCTTCTTTAGAAAGCTTGCTTCCTGTTATCATGGGGGTGCTTACTAGTTTGCAATCTTCCATTTTGAAAGTCTTCAATATCTCCTTCACATACTTGGACTGATTTATGAA
>MU228410.1:1636331-1653187 GCA_018584345.1 Thuja plicata | reverse complement strand
GTTTGCCTCTTCTGCTCTCGGGTTAAGAGCATACCTGAATTAGATTTAGGAATCAAGACATAATTCATTGCATATCATTTCAAAGGGGAGCTGTACCTACCAATTCAGAGAAAAGCCAATAATCAGAACACGGCTTTTCAACTGTTGTAAGCAGAATTTGTTCATCATTCGGGCATCAAGAGTCATATTTTCATAAGGTACAAGAAAGGACAAATCTGTTTACCAATAGTTATCATTTTGTTCTTCCAGTCAAGATAATTTTCTCCATCAAACTTAGGACTCTCTTTTCTAAAGTATGCCATCTGATCTACCTTAAGCTGTTAAGCTTTCTCTCCAAGGCACTTGGCTCTGATACCGATTATTAGGAATAGTCCCAAGAGATAACTGAGAGGGGGGGTGAATAAGTTATCTACAAGATTCAATTCTTTTCCAATTAAGTACAGAATAAATTTAAACATAAACTCAACAAGATAACACATAATTGAACAATACAATTTTGGTGATGGGGAAAACCAAATTAGGTAAAAACCCCGGCGGGAATTAGCACCCACAATTAATTGTACTAGTTTATAATGATCCTTTTTAGAAGATCTTTCAACCCTATTAGGAGTTGATCTTTACGATGCAGTAAGTACAGAGACCTAATCAAAGGTTGGACCCTGTTAGGAGTCTTTTACAAGTAACCCTGTTAGGGGTGAGGACACACTATCCAAGAGCTCACTGCTCAAATGGTGAAGGTTGCAACCTTCTGTAAGGAATATATACACTATATCTGATAATGAACTGTTTGAGAAGACTTGTTGTCTTGATTAGTTCCAATGAATTGTAATCTTCTTTTGCTTCTTCACATAGATCTTCAACTTTTACTGTCTAACTTTTGGCTCTGCTCTGTCTTTTCTTTTTCACTTCATTTTCACATTTTGCAATCACAATTGAATTGTTATTTGTATCTTCCCCAAGGATAAGGTCACAACGTCTATAGAAAACACTTCAACAACTTCCTTGTCAGCTTAACTAAGAACGCAATCAAAGTTAGGACCGCACAACTCAAGATGAGTGGATGCATCACTTCACATAGTCGGCTCTACCAAATTAACTCAAACATCACACTTCTATTGAAACATGATTAGCGCCTTTGGATAATCATCATTAACCCATAACTAAACATGAATATAAACACGCATATCCTGAAGATAGGTGCAACTCAAGAAACAATATAAATACGTCGGCTCTTAACAGATAATCTCTAGAAACTGTAACTACCAAAACAAATTAACATAACTCATCTGTAACTGCATATCTGAATCTGCGTGTATGAACATTGCATCAAGAACATGTCTACAACATAAATGTAAACGTGTAAGGCTCTAGAATATCTATACTGATAGGACACTATTTTATATTATATGTTGTCATCAATGCCAAACATATAATCAACTATTTGCACATAAGCAAATCTCCAACACAAACAACACTTAAGAAAATTGTAAAACAAGTGAGATGAGCCAATAGTTGAGTATTGTAACTTCATGTTTGTCAAAGTTCTATGTGAATATTTCAAATTAGTCCCAATATTTTATAGCAAGTTACTTGGCAGGTGCCCTCATTATAACTAAGGTCTTAGGCCCATGCCATCAAATATTGTTAGAATAACTGAGAGGGGGGGTGAATAAGTGGCCTTAAAAATAATTCCAAAAGATCCAACCAAAAATTATCTCTTTAAATATAATACCCTCAGTTATCTTACATTCCCAATTTCAACAAGATGTATGCCATAAATAACTTTCAACAAATATAAACTGCTCGGTGAGATATATTATTTATCTTTTCTAGTCTTTACCGAGTAGCAACAAATAAACTTAGAGTTAACAGACCAATCCAGTTTTAATAATGTGTAAAGCAAAATATCAATGCAATGAAACATATACACATTTGACACATAGATTTTAACGTGGAAACCCAATAGGGAAAAATCACCTGGGACCGGTAACCCAAAATATTTTCACTCTTCTGAAGTGAGCTCAGTGAAGATCCAACCTTGTTAAAGGCTACAATACACACTGTTAAGTGCAACCTTGTTAGAGGATTTAAAACCAATAGTTTGTCTTTTAACCTCGCACTCAATATGTTGTCAACAAGAAAACCTTTTGATACTCTTGAGCATCTCAATACAATAAGGACTGTTAAATCCCACTCGGTTAAGAGATTTTATGAATCAATGGTTAAATTTATACAGTAAATGATCTGTTCAAAATACAACTTTGATTTTCAAATATTCATATCTATTGTTAGTTCTATAATACCTCTCTGATCAATATACACTTCAATTCCTTTGCTTTCATTCTTTCTTCTACTCGGTGAATGCTCTGTCCTCTATTTATCGGTGTCTGCAGAATTCCTTGGCTTTGTTCTTCAACCTGTATGATCAGATCTACATGAATAATTCTATCTTCACACAAATTATATTCAGCATTCCTCCCTTTGATAATGAATTCCTTATCTCTTTATATAGACATGATTAGCCGCTTAATCTCCTTGTTTTTGTCGTAGATCTCTTCTTGATCCGTAAAACTCGCCATGTGTTGCTTTATCCTGTAAAGCTCTCCTTTATTTTTATTCCATAAATATCTCCTTGATAACTATGAATAAAACACACTTTAAATCTCCTTCCATGCTTTAGTTTAACTGGTCATTGAAAATAAAGCAATCAATTAGTCAATCCCTAAATATAGCTCTGCCAGCTAAGTTATTTTGTCATTCTTTAACTTCAATTAAGCTCGGTCATCATCTTCATTTATGCTTAGTCATTACATCTAGTTACTGCGGTGCTCAGTATACACTTGCTCGATATACACTATGAACCACTTGGTGTTCACTATCACTCGGTGTATACAGACTTTTTAAATTTTACCGACAACATAAAATTTGTCTCTTCAAATCTTCAAGGTTGTGATAATATGTGTATGAGCAATCAAACTATATCAAGTTGAAATCAATGACAATATAATATATTAATTGATTTAATGTCTCGCAATCAATTTTGCATCAGTGATCATCAACTTATCATCTTCAAACATTCAATCAGTTATAGTTCATCAATCGCTCCCTTTGGCATTGATGGCAACATAATATGAAATATGTAGTATAAAGCATGCCATAACATACCAAACTTATTTTTCTATAACCAATTCAAATATCTAAGTCCCGGTAAGCTCTTCTAGCTTAGATTTGATTATGCTATGTGCTCTCCCTTTCTTCATTCCCTTCAAAGGATAGGTGTAGTAATTTTGTCTTCTAATTTTGTCTCTCCCTTTCTTGTAGAATCTCTTCTCCCTTTTCTGGATAGATATGCAGTGTTACTTTCTTGAATTATCTCCCTTTGATGGATGGTTATTTCATTGGATATTTCTCTCCATTGAATCTTAATCTCTTCTCCCTTATGTATATTTCATTGAATATTTCTCTCCCTTTGATAACAATGCCAAAAAAAAATATAGCTCTGTAGTAGCCAACAATATCTCTGCTGTGTGGTTCAAATAAGTACATTTAGTGTACTGATTTCTCATTGCAGTCCATGTCTCATCTTGCATCAACATGATTAATCTTTTGATAATGTGTAGGCTGATGCAGCCTCCTAGTTAGCTTAGTGACCAGTAGACAAGGGACAAACCCCTAGTTTATTCCTCAGGTGATGTATCTCTTGGCAATGGTTTTGTGAATATGTCTGCTAGTTATTATTTGGATTGTACATATTCGAGTATCACTTGTTTCTCTTGTACTTGTTCTTTGAAGTAATGATACTTAATAGATATGTGCTTTGTCTTAGCATGCATCATAGGGTTCTTTGAAATGTTTATAACACTAGTATTATCACAATATATAATTACTGGGTCAAGCATTTCTGCATTCATACCTTTCAACAATTACTTGATCTATGCATTGTTAGAGCAATTTGTAGCAACAACTACATATTCTGCTTCTACAGTTGATTGAGATATGCATCCTTTCCTTTTACTTATCCATGTGACAAGTTTGTCACCCATAAAGAATGTTCCTCCTATAGTGTTCTTTCTATCATCTATGTTTCCAGCCCAATCAGCATCAGTATAAACTTGTAGCTCAAATTTGCCTTCTTTATTGTACCACAAACCATAGTCTTTAGTATTCTTCAAATATCTCAAAATTCTTTTAACAACAGTCATGTGTGATTCCTTAGGATTAGCAGAGAATCTTGCAACTATACCAACTGCATGTGCTATACTAGGTCTAGTGTGTACAACATACATTAGTTTTCCAATCATAGATCTGTATAAGGTCTGATTTACCTCGGTTGTCTTGTCTTCCTTTGTCAATTTGTATTTGATTTTCATAGGTGTTCCAACTGGTTTGGAGTTCTCCATTTTGAATATCTTTAGAACTTCTTTGATGTATTTGGATTGTGTGATGTAGATGCCTTCATCCTGTTGTAGAATCTGTAGACCAAGAAAAAATTTGATCTCTCCAAACATTGACATTTCAAATTCTTTGCTCATTTCTCCAGCAAATGACTTGCATAGCATATCATTACCTCCAAATATGATATCATCAACAAATATCTTAGCAATCAAAATATTATCATCAATATCTCCTTTCAAATACAGATTACTATTATCACTTGTTCTAAAAAATCCAATACTAATGAGATAAGAGTGAAGTCTTTCATACCATACTCTCGGTGCTTGTTTCAATCCATGCAAGGCTTTGTGTATTTTACAAACCATGTTTTTGTTGTTAGGATCAACACACCCTTCAGGTTGTTCAATGTATACCTCCTCTTCTAGTATTCCATTTAGAAATGCAGATTTAATATCCATTTGGTATACTTTGAATACTTTAAAAGCAGCATAAGCAAGTAGAATTTTTACTCCTTCTAGTCTAGAAATGGGTGCAAAGGTTTCTCCATAATCAATACCTTCTTCTTGTGCATACCCTTTGCATGTCAGTCTTTCTTTGTTCCTTATGACTTCTCCATTCTCATTAAGTTTGTTTTTGAAAATCCATTTTGTGCCTATGACATTTTTGTCATTTGGTCTAGGTACTAATGTCCATGTTTTATTCTTCTCAATCTGTTCAATCTCTTCATTCATTGCACTAACCCATTCTTGATTCTCAAGTGCAACATTAATAGATTTAGACTCAAAATCACAAATCAAACATCAATTGTTAAGAGACTTACTTCTTGTTCTCATTCCTGCTCTTTTGTCCCCAATGATTTGGTCCTATGGATGGTGTCTTCTGACATATTTAGCAAGTACAGGTTTAGATCTCTATTCTTCATTTTGATCTTCACTTTGATCTTCATCACTGAGTTCAGCATTGTAAGCATTTTCCTGATTCTCGGTGTGTACAGCTTATTTCTTAGTTGCATTATTTTGTCGCTTGGGCAAGGTATCAGGTTCTTCAATGTAGACAAATTTGTTGTAATATTCAGGTTCCTTTCTGCTTTCCTCATCATTTTTCTCAGCAAATTCACCCACTTTAACATTTGCACTCTCAATGATTTTGTTAGAAGATTTGTTCAAACATTTATAAGCTTTGCTTTTAGTAGAATATCCTAGAAATATTCCTTCATCACTTTTAGATTCAAGTTTCCTATTTCTATCATCTTTTAGTATATAAAATTGACTTCCAAAAATTCTAAAGTAACTCACATTTGGTGTGTATCCATACCATAGATCATAAGGTATCTTATTTGTGTCTTTCTTCAATTGAACTCAGTTTTGTGTATAGACAGTTTTGTGTATAGACAACAATACTTACAACTTCTCTCTAGAATTTTTGTGTGATGCCTTTTTCAATCATCAGTATTTTGGCACAATCAGCAATTGATCTATTCCTCCTTTCAACAATCCCATTTTGTTGTGGTGTTCTCGGTACAGAAACATGTCTTGTAATCTCATGCTCATTACAAAAGTTAGTGAATTCATCAGAAATAAATTCTCCTCCTCTATCTGATCTTAAACATTCCAGTCCTTTTCCACTTTGTTTTTCAACTTTAGCTTTATACCATTTGAACATCTTAAATGCTTCAGATTTCTTTTTTAAGAACATGACAATCATCATTCTAGAATAGTCATCAACAAATAGAATAAAGTATCTATCACCATAATAGCTCTTTTTTCTCGTTGGTCCACATAAGTCAGTATGGACAAACTCCATAATAGCATTAGATGTGTAGGTTTTTCTCTTGAAACTAGACTTTGTCATTTTTCCTATTTGACAATTCTTGCACATAACATGGTCAGGCTTTGAAATAATCTATAAGCCTCTCACTTTTTTTTTCTTACTTATCTTAACCATTTTGTCAAAATTCACATGACATAACCTTTTATGCCACAACCAAATGTCTCCATTTCTAGCCAATAAACAAATGGTCTCAATATCATCAAGATAGAATAAATTACCTTTTGTTTGTTCACCAGTACTGATCAACTTTCCTTTTCCATTATAGATCATTGCCTTTTTGTTCTCAAATGAAACTTGGTGACCTATGTTTTTCAGCTGTGAAACACTCAATGGATTATAGTTAAGTCCTTTCACCCAATATGAATTTTCACATCTGATCAGATTATTCAATATGATGGTACCTTTTCCTTCAATTGGGCAAGGTGAGTCATTACCCATCCTAACTAATCCACCATTATAATATTCAAAAGTTTCAAAATTTTATTTATCTCCAGTCATGTGATGAGTATAGCCACTATCAATAATCCAGACGTCATTTTTTCTAACTTTAGATATGAGTGTTGTTTCAACATACCTTTCTTCTTCGTCTGAATTATCCTTCATAGCAAAAAATACTACCTCAATATCTTCATCAGAATTAGTACCAGAATTTTTAGCTTTATTCTCAACTAGGTAACAAGCCTTCTTGCCTTTGTCTTTGTAATCTCAGTTATCTATTCTATCAGAGTGTCAGTTCCTTCTATATTCTCGGTCATCACTTCTATCATACTTCTTTTCATAAGATTTGTTATTGTTTCTTTCATCCTTTCTCTTGTTAGGGCATCTAGCAGCAAAATGTCCAATTTCTTTGCAATTAAAACATACCCATGGTAATTTACCTTTGTATCTTCCTTTACCTCTATGTAATCTCCCAGCCATTAGTGCTTCAAGTTCATCAAGTTCTTGTTCATCACTATCACTGTCACTATCATTTCTCATAGTGTGTTTGTTACTAGATTTGCTTATTTTCATAGAAGAATTGAATGCAGACTCAATAGTAAGCAAGCCATTATTGTCATAGTTGTTCATCTCAAATTAAATAAGTCTACCAATAAAACTATCAAGAGTAACATTGTTATTATCTACTACTCTCATTTCTTGAGTTGTAGATACTCTAATAGCATAAATAGGTAGTAAGGTTCTCAAAATTTTACTTACAACTGTGTCTTCCTCAAGTACTCCTCCTACTCCTCGGATAGCATTAACAACTTCTTTGATTCTATCATTGTACTGAGTGACGTTCTCTCCTTCTTTCATTCTCAGGTCATCAAACTTTCCTCTTAGGCTTTCAGCTTTAGCTCTCAGCACATTGGTATCTCCTCCATGTCCTAGCTTGAGCTTGTCCCACATTTTCTTTGCAGAGGTGCATGATTTCACATCTTCAAATTCAACATCGATTAGTGAAGAAAGAAGTTCTATCATTGTATAATTGTGTTCATGTTTCTCTCTCAATTGATCAACGGTTAGAGGTCTAATAGGTGCAACATATTTAGTATCCAAGTGTTGTGTAACATCATTTCCAATACCAGATAGATGAAGTCTTATCCTACTTTTCCATGATGTAAAGGTTTCCTTGTTCAACTTAGGCGCATCCCTTTTACTCATCTTGTGATCTTTAGCTTAAGTCCCTTTAAACTTTTCTTCCAAGCACCAAAGCTCTGATAACAATTGTTAGAATATCTAAGAGGGGGGTGAATCAGTGGCCTTAAAAATAATTCCAAAAGATCCAACCAAAAATTATCTCTTTAAATATAATACCCTTAGTTATCTTACATTCCCAATTTCAACAAGATGTATGCCATAAATAACTTTCAACGAATATAAACTACTCGGTGAGATATATTGTTTATCTTTTCTAGTCTTTACCGAGTAGCGGCAAATAAACTTAGAGTTAACCAACCAATCCGATTTCAATAATGTGTAAAGAAAAATATCAATTCAATGAAACATATACACATTTGACACAGATTTTAACGTGGAAACCCAATATGGGAAAAACCACCTAGGACCGGTAACCCATAATTTTTTCACTCTTCTAAAGTGAGCACAGTGAAGAGACAACCCTGTTAAAGGTTACAATACACACTGTTAAGCGCGACCTTGTTAGAGGATTTAAAACCAATATTTTGTCTTTTGACCTAGCACTCACTATGATTTCAACAAGAAAACCTTTTGATACTCTCAAGAGTATCTCAATACAATAAGGAATGTTAAACCCCACTCTGTTAAGAGATTTTCTAAATCAATGGTTAAACTGATATAGTAAATGATCTATTCAAAATAAAACTTTATTTTTCAAATATTCAGATCTATTATTATTTCTATAATACTTATATGATCAATATACACTTTAGTTCCTTTGCTTTCATTATTTCTTCTTCTCAGTGAATGCTCTGTCCTCTGTTGCTCAGTGTGCGCAAATTCCTTGGCTCTGTTCTTCAGCCTGTATGATCAGATCTACATGAAGAATTATATCTTCACACAAAATATATTCAACATTCCTCCCTTTGATAATGAATTCCTTGTCTCGTTATATGGACATGATTAGCCGCTCAATCTCCTTGTTTTTGTTGTAGATCTCTTCTTGGTTTGTAAAACTTGCCATGTGTTTCTTTATCATATAAATCTCTCCTTTAGTTATATTACGTAAATCTCTCCTTGATAACTATGAATAAAACATGCTTTAAATCTCCTTCCATGCTTTAGTTTAACTGATCGTTGAAAATAAAGCAATCAATCAGTCAATCCCTAAATATAGCTCTATCGGCTAAGTAATTTTGTCATTCTTTAACTTCACTTAAGCTCTGTCATCATCTTCAGTTATGCTCGGTCATTAACTCCAGTTACTATAGTGCTTAGTATACACTGTGAACCGCTCGGTGTTCACTGTCACTCGGTGTATACAGACTTTTTATATTTTACCGACAACATAAACTTTGTCTCTTCAGATCTTCAAGGTTATGATAATATGTGTATGAACAATCAAACTATATCAAGTTGACATCAATGACAATACGATACATTAATTGATTTAATGTCTTGCATTCACTTTTGCATCTTGGTGATCATCAACTTATCATCTTTAAACATTCAATCAGTTATAGTTCATCAAGTATGGTGTCACATCAACATGCTTTTTTCCAAGATGTTCAAAACAACCCAAAAAAAAGTTAGACTAATACTTGTGCACTAAGTCATGTTTTATGGGTAGACATCATTACCAATATTTTAAAAATAATTTAGTAAAGCTAGTAACAAGAATGAATTCTATATTGGCATCAACTCAAAGGCTATCTATAAAAATAGAAACACAAACTTAATGGATTCAAATATTAAATAGAAGATACAAAAAACATAAAAATCACTTTCAAAAATTGTGCTAACCCAAAGAGTAGTTGAGTTTGTAATTGTCAATTTTGAAACCGGTTCTTGACAAGAATCACACGCAACAGGAAAGTAAGCATAAAACATAAAGTACCTTTATCATGGTTGAGTGGATGGGCCTATTTTGTGAGATGGTTTTTCTATGTTTTGGGGCGGATCCTGATGTGCTTGCTAAATCCCTTAAGGCTTTGAAAGTTGTTGGTATCTCTTGCACGTGCATGATGGTGATGCTCCTTGAATTGAGTCCCCACAAAGCTCTAGGAGATCTAATGGATTCACACTTTTCAAAAAAGGTCGTGGCATGATTTCCACACCATGTTAAGGAGGAGTCAATCTGTACCATTTTTCTATATGCTTTCTCAGTGAAAATTTTAGGATATAATAGAGTGTTCGATACACTCTCAAAATCCACCTTGAGTTCCTTTATGGTGGCATCTCCTATATTGTCACTTCTCCTTATTTGACAACCAACATCTGCAAATTCCTACACAAGGTCTTGGATTGTTTTGTTATGTTTTTTATGTTATGTTGCAAGAAGGCATGCTTCTATTTGAAGCATTGAATCCATATGATATATTGGTTATCCTTGACAAATGGATGTATCTTTTCAGAAATGATGTTATTTGGGTCTATGATCACAATCTCTTAGAGCTCGCTTATGGTCTACTCTTGAGTAGCATCCTCTTGTTTTATGGTTTCAATCGTATACTTTATCTATTTTTAGACAAGATGATATGAATTACACATACTATTAATAAAAGGTGGTCCTTTATCTTTGATCTTTTGGATCCATTTCTTGGTTACTTGAATGAAGTGATTATCTTCTTGCATTTTTGAAATATTTTTTGTTAGCATATGCCCGAGGATCAAGAATTGTAGATGAAGAACTTGTTGCATCTGCATTAGGTTTGAGAAGGGAACTCAAGCAATCTGATAATACTTCTACCACCATCTTCAATTTAGCCTTGTCATATTTATCTTTCTTTGTGTTCTCCGTCAATTTGGTGGCACCGACCATAAATTGAGAAAATTTGTATCTCTCTTTAGAGAGCCTATATTAATGTGCACTAAGTTGAAGTATGTTGCAGTGGATTGCCTTGGATCCTTCTACACAGTGGGAATGACAACTTCAGGGAATAAATTATCATAATCATCATCCTTTGTGATCACATTCATAGTATTGAGATTTTTGGTCTTAAGTGCACAAGGGGATTACAAAAGCCATTACACTACATCATCTAGTGGTACTTTGGAAGATTCTAGATACCTCTTTTTAGATAAAGAATTTCAATCCATGAAGGTGAATACAAGTTTTTCATAGCATTGTTTACAAAATATGGTGTAAGAAATAAGACACTCTTAATTGGAGTAGTTTACATGGCCTTATATAGATCAATAGGAAAAGGAGAGATAGACTTATCACTCTTTAAAACTTTGTCAAGACTAGGATTTGTTGTTGTATTTGACACTCTTGTATCACTGGGTATAGCCTTTCCTTTTTCATTGTTCTCTTCATTCTTGTGGGACTCATGTTTTTTTTCTTTATTTGTTTCATATCCTCCAATGTTTGGTTGGGGACCTTCTCTACATGTTTTCTCAAGAGGTTGTTCTCCTCCTGAGGCTATTGTACATTAGGAAAAAGGAGTGGTAGAAGCAACAAGATTGGAAAATGTTATGGCACTGAGTTTTCTTTGTTCCCCCTTCTTTTCTTCCTACTGGGCGTTAGTCTTAGAATCTCATGTCATTTTCTTGACAAGACAAATGTGGATTCTCTTCAACACTTTTGTGATTCTAACAAAAGGTTCATCATGTTTAGGTGCATCCCAATCAATTGAAAGAAAGGGCTTTGTTTGATTTATGGCTACAAATGCAGGGTCAACCAAGTCAGTCCCGTCATTTACAATTTGTATCATATCCCATCCCAACTAGAAATCATTAATTTGTTTGAGGTTTAGCATCATGTAATCTCTCTTTTAGACTTCATAATAATTTGAGCAAATTGTCCATAAATATTCTAATTGGGGTACATGATGGTATGATGGGCAAGATTAAATGTTTTTTTTTAACATAATTTATGCTATCAAAATGCATCCACAATTGATGAAATTTAGAGAATTGATACTTTGTCATGTCCTTAATAATGGTCAATGCATCTGTAACATATAAAATAGATGTCACCAAAATGTAAGAGAAGAAAATGGATATAGATTTTGAAATGTGAAATGTGTGGGGAAGATAAGATGTTCCTTTTAACCTCAAATACACAAAAGATAGGATCCAAATTGATTAACCCCAAAGGAAGGATCAATGCATAAATGAATCAATCTATTAAGGAGAGGGATAAAGAGGAAAACCCTAATTCCCATTTTATAGAAGAGATTGTGTGATAGGTTTAGATAGATTAAGAACTTTAATTGAAATGAATAGGAGAAATATACTAACCTTGAAATGTTGCAGATCTGGAGAATGTTGTTTTATGAAGCCTATGTTGAGTTTCTGGAAAATCTGAGACCAGATCTAGAATAGAAACGCAAAGAAAAACAAAACCCAGAAGTCTTTTTCTATTCTGACGCAGTTCCAATTTGTACCCTCAAGTCAATGTCACCATTGACCCAAAATTTCTGATTCTGACCTAGGGTAGAATCAACCTAAAAAGTCTCAGACTGAAATTCTATTTTTGGATCCTAAAAGTTTGCCAAAAAGGGTATCCAAATCTATACTCCGATCTACTTTTCTGAAACTGTACCTACAATAAAAATGGTTTGTTTGTTAGGGGGAGGGGTTTTCCTTAGTCAAACCCCGGTTTTGGAATTAACCTTAAAGTATAATTGAAATTGCATAAGTAAAAACAAAGTAAATGCACAAATTCACCTTGATTGTAGAAGTCCTTGTGGCGGATTCTAATATATGAATCCACAAGTATGTATGCACCAAAAAGGATGTAGAGTGTGGAATGTAGAATGTAGGACATCTCCAATCAATTTATTGTAGATCTTCAACACCAATCTTGAATGGGTTCTCGAATTGGAAGAGGCTTGGAGGAATGTGGATGGAGAAATATTCAACAAGAGGGCTCCATGGAGATTGAATTCTTCAATGGCCACCAATGGATCTCCTTGATGAAAATGAGTGCTTGAGAATGGATGAATGCTTCAATATCTACTTGGCTTGCTTCAAATCTTTCTTCTTCACCTTTGGAATTCACTCTTCAAGTCTTGAAAGTTTTATGATCCTTGATTAGAGAAAATGAGAGGAGAAAGCTTCATTTTATATGAAACTAGGGCACAATCCTCTAGAGAGGCTAACATAGGAGAATTAAATTAAAATTGGACCCATGCCCCTAGAGGAGGACCTATATTAAATATAATTTAATATTTGTTGTTTCAAAGACCGAAATAGCCGACCCATAAGCGGGAATTAACTTTTTCCAAAGACCAACATTTGGAAACACTAAAATTCTGAAATTTGAATCTTGGGTATGGAAAAGGTCGATTGTGACCTAGGTCAAGGTTGAGTTCAAACTTGACCAAAAAAGGTCAACCTTGACCCTGGGGTCAAAGTCCCAAATTTTCAGTCTGGGGTGCCAGAAATAGGTTGGGAAAAGTGGAAATGGGGTAGAACAGGGGATAAAGCTAGATCCAAGTCAGGAACCCATTCAAGGCACTTGACATTACCCCAAACCACTCACTCAGAAGGCTAAACCAATCTACAATGGAAGTGCTTCCATTTTCTGACTATACATTTAGCCCCCACTTTAGCAAGAGTATGGACCCGACGCAAACTCTTGGTAAAGGAGACCATGAAGAACATATAATCTTATTGAAATAAAAATGAAAAAAGGAATCCTCAAGCCCCCAAGGGACTTAAGTATTTATCAACCCTAAGATCACGATAAGAGAGACATCACCAGTTAAAGAGAAAAAGAGAGAGGGTGTGATTACCTCGCCCAATGAGATGTGTGTATCTCATTGTGAATCACAAAAAGGATAGGATGGCCCACCAAGAAAGTACTTGATAGTCACCCCATAAAGTTGTGTACCTTATGGTGGCTTTGTGCATGTATGTAGTGCATCTTCTGATGACTTTTATTAAGTACCCATGGATCCATATCCTTATATCACCATGGAATAGATTTGTAAAATGCATATCTCTTTAGGATTTAGCAACTTATGTGTGTTACCTTCTGAGGATTTAGCATATTAAATTGTAATTGAATGTGTATCTCTTCAGGATTTAGCAACTTATGTGCATTAGCTTCCAAGGATTTAGCATGCTGCAAAACAAAAGGTTAGTACAAAAATGTGTAATATAAAATGAGGGAGACCATGTATATGCCCCCCTCCTTAAGATGGAAAAAAACATACTATTTTGACATGTTAAGGAAATAAAAGAACAAGGATAAAGCCTTCTTAAACATTAAGACAATATCCATAGATAACACCCAGTCCAAGCCAAGAAGGTCACAACTCCTATGAGGCCATGGAAGGGACAAATGCAAAGAGACATCATGCAAGAAGTGAAAAAGTAACCTTTGTGAGGGATAACACACTATTTAGTTTTCAAGGTGAGAGAATTATCAACCATGGAAACCCAATGTCAAACAATGAAATAGGTTATGATCAAGGACATAGATCCTCAATGTAAACCAAAATTTTCATGTATGTTGGATATCACATAATAGATAGATATTTCTTAACCAAGGGAAAAGTGGATCCCGAAAAGATAGAAAAGAAGGAGATGGCATCCTTGCCCCCCAAGCGTAGGAAAAAGGATGAAAGGGGACCTATTATATCGCTCACAACACTATGCAAGACAATGAGCCCCCAAGGATTAGGCTAATATTGTTTATATAATGTGGAGCTCCATAATAGGAACATAAATGTTATTTAGAGGAAATAGGATTGAAATACAACTCATTGCCACATGATATATAAATAACTTTACTATCAATAAGTTGGATAATCTTATAATGTGAAGCTTGACATTCATTAGTACAGTGATCATGAAATCTATGATACAAACAAAAAGGAAGAGTCTTCAAGTGTGGACTACGTTTATTTTTGTGTTTAGGTCTAGTAATCATCTTAACACGAAGGAGTTTAGGCAAAATAACTTCTTGGTCAAATTCCTTCATAGGTTCATCATGTTTTGAAGTGTTATTTGAAATGTTGTTATTGATGTGTTGTTGGGGATTAAATCCCAATCCATAAGAATTCTCATGCCCCTATTCTGTAAGGGCATTTGAATTCCCTGTTTATGCTTACCACATCCTTGACCATGGAATCCTTGTTTAACTAGTAAATGATAACCGGGACCATAAGGAGAAGCCATATCAGAAGGATTCAATGAAACTTCAGTAGTCACTATGTCATCATTAGTAGGTTTGACAGATTCATAGTGGGTAGAAGAAGCAACAAATTTATTACGAAGGGCATTAGAAGTATAAGAAAAATCTTGTTGTTCAAACTCTCTTTGTGGCTTCATAAAATCAAGATCAGAAACTTTATACTCTCCAATAAAGGTAGGATTAAAATTGAAGGTTCCCAAATCATCTCCAGGAAGATCATTAGAGGAAGAAGGATTACTATTAGGAACAGGAATATTGTGGGTTTGAATATTCAAATAAGGATTTGGCGCATCATCCACATGAAGTGTATACACCATGTTGTTGTGAATAAACTTGACTTTACGCTGAAGGGTGGAAGGAACAACATGCATCACATGCAACCAAGGTCTACCCAAAAGGAGGTTATAATTAAGAGGTCTAGGCATAACATGAAAAGGAGTATTCAAGATGACCATACCTACTTTGATAGGTAAGGTAATGATGCCCAAAGTGTTCTTATCAATGCTATCAAAGCCACATATAGGATTATTATTAGGTTGAATAGTTGAAAGATTGACTTTAATTGATTTGAGCATGTCCATGCTATAAATGTTAAGCCCAGATCCATTATCAATCAAGGTCCTATGAATGATACTCTTATTGATAGTAACAACAACCATAAGAGCATCATATTGATTTTGTACTTCTTTAGAAGGTAAATCCTTTTGAGCAAATACAATGTCAGGAGGACTCGGGGTAGCATGCATGCACCGTAAGAAGGCATTGATGTTCTCTTGATTAGGAGGTAGAGTGGGAAGAGTTTATAGAGATTTTTGCAAGGCTTCATGGTAGCTAAGTCAATTTTGAAGAAGCTCCCATAAAGAAATCTTGGCAGGGGTATTGCGCAATTGGTTTATCAAATCATACTCATTGCTAGGAAGACGAGGTGGAGGAGGAAGAATGGGTTGAGAAGGTGGTAAATAAGTAGGAACCACTGGATTAGGTTGAGGTTATTTCTTGTATGATAATCATGTGAAACAAAATCTATGTTATCAAAGAAATCCAAAGGATCTCTAGGTTTACCCTTAATAGTAATGTGAGGACAACCTTTAATAGTCAACAAGGGTTTTGGATAAACCATTTTAGTTATCTCAACACTCCAAATAGATTCACAAGGAAGTAGAGAAGATATCCTAGGAGGATATTTGGTAGGATCTTGATTCTCCATAAGATCATCACTAAGGGGGAAAGCATTAAGGAAATTCATATCATTCTTTTCTAAAGCCTCATCACTAGAAGGAATCCCAAATGGAGGTAAAGTATCAATAATGTCTTCTTCTTTCTCTAAAATGTCTGTATAAGGGGAGTGTGTTTTAGAAAAAGAGTCACCATCATGTATGAATATGTTATCCATTAATAAATCACCCTCTTGTATCAAGGCATATTTATGAGGAGGGGAGAAATCAATGTCTTTATCCAAGGGTTCATCCCAAAAAGTAGAATCATCCACAATGGCTTCATGAGGAAGAGAGTAATCAACATCCATATCCAAAGGTTCATCCCAAATAGGAGGATTATCATCCCTATCAATAAAGCACCTTCTAGAAGCGCCATAAATCACTAAAGCTTGATCCCTAAAGGGGAAAGAAGGTAAAATATATTATAAAGTAGGCTCATAGAAAAGACATATATTAGGAGAAGAATTAACATCAATCCTTAACTCATCTCCATAAATAGAAAGATTAGAGTTATCTACTTTCTCTAATATATCCTTACAAGGTAATACAAGAGAGGACAAAGCAACATCACACGCACTAAATGAAGTCTTTCTAGGTGTATCAATGTTGTAAATAGTGGAACATGAAGGTAACCATGCACACAC
>MU228410.1:1583500-1636281 GCA_018584345.1 Thuja plicata | reverse complement strand
CATGAAGGTAACCATGCACACACCCTATGGTAAAGGTCAATTGGAGAGGTTGTGGAGGAGGATGAAATAGGAATAGGATCAATGGAGATCTCATTCAAACCATTTTCATCCTCACTTCCATGTACCTCATTAGGGGATCTATCCTCTTGTGCAATAAAATCCTCATCAAAGTATTGAAAACAGAAATCATACATGTTGAACACAAAGTAACTTTATAAGCATGAAAAATGTAAATGTTTTTGTATTTTTAAAGAAATTTGTGATTTTTAATTTTTGAAATATAAATGCAAGAGCATAAAAGAAATTTACTTTTAAATGCATGTAAGATCTAACACAAGATGCAAATATAGCACCAAAAAGAAAGAGTTGTATGTCGCAGGTTCACCAAAATGTAACATATAAAATAGATGTCACCAAAATGTAAGAGAAGAAAATGGATATAGAGTTTGAAATGTGAAATGTGTGGGGAAGATAAGATGTTCCTTTTGACCTCAAATGCACAAAAGGAAGGATCCAAATTGATTAACCCCAAAGGAAGGATCAATGCATAAATGAATCAACCTATTAAGGAGAGGGATAAAGAGGAAAACCCTAATTCCCATTTTATAGAAGAGAGTGTGTGATAGGTTTAGATAGATTAAGAACTTTAATTGAAATGAATAGGAGAAATGTACTAACCTTGAAATGTTTCAGATATGAAGAATGTTGTTTTCTAAAGCTTGTGTTGAGTTTCTAGAAAAATCTGAGACCGAATCTGGAATAGAAATGCAAAGACGAACAAAACCCAGAAATATTTTTCTATTATGAAACAGTTCTGATTTGTACCCTCAAGTCAATGTCACCATTGACCCAAAATTTCTGATTCTGACCTAGGGAAGAATCGACCTAAAAAGTCTCAGATTGAAATTCTATTTTTGGATCCCGAAAGTTTGCCAAAAAGGGTATCTGGATATGTACTCCAATATGTTGTTTCAAACCTGTACCTACAAGAAAAATGTTTTGTTTGTTGGGGGGGGAGGGGTTTGCCTTGGTCAAACCCTAGTTTTAGAATTAACCTTAAAGTATAAATGAAATTGCATAAGTAAAAACAAAGTAAATGCACGAATTCACCTTGCTTTTAGAAGTCCTTGTGGCAGATTCAAATTTGTGAATCCACAAGTATGTATGCACCAAAAAGGATGTAGAGTGTGGAATGTAGAATGTAGGATGTCTCCAATCAATTGCTTGTATATCTTCAACACCAATCTTGAATGGGTTCTTGAATTGGAAGAGGCTTGGAGGAATGTGGATGGAGAAATCTTCAACAAGAGGGCTCCATGGAGCTTGAATTCTTCAATGGCCACTAATGGATCTCCTTGATGAAAATGAGTGCTTGATAATAAATAAATGATTCAATGGCTACTTGGCTTGCTTCAAATCTTGTTTCTTCACCTTTGGATTTCACTCTTCAAGTCTTGAAATTTTTATGATCCTTGATTAGAGAAAATGAGAGGAGAAAGCTTCCTTTTATATGAAACTAGGGAACAATCCTCTAGAGAGGCCGACATAAGAGAATTAAATTCCAATTGGACCCATGCCCCTAGAAGAGGACCTATATTAAATATAATTTAAGATTTTTTGTTCCAAAGACCGAAACAGTCGACCCGGAAGCGAGAATTAACTTTTTCCAAAGACCGACATCTTGAAACCCTGAAATTCTAAAATTTAAATCATAGGTCTAGAAAAGGTCGATTGTGACCTAGGTCAAGGTCGAGGTCAACCTTGAACCTAAGGTCAAAGTCCCAGTTTTTCAATCTGGGGTGCCAGAAATAGGTTGGAAAAAGTGGAAATGGGACAGAATAGGGGGATAAAGCCATATCCAAGTCAGGAACCCATTCAAGGCACTTGAAATGACCCCAAACTACTTACTCAGAAGGTTAAACCAGTCTACAATGGAAGTGCTTCCATTTTCCGACTATACAACATGAAACTAGGAATTGCATTCATAGAATCCCAGTTCAACTAGGAATTGGATGCTAGTCTTCTTCCTCCTTGAGCAGTAGTTATTAACCTTTCTTATTTGTCTACATGCTTCAATTAGTATAAATTTATCTTCTACATATTTGGGCATCTTCTTAGGAAAACCATCATAACCTCCTATCTTATGGTATGTGAATTGGGATACTAGAAAAAATAACTACCATAGATGTCAATTAACCCAATTTATTCTAGAGATAACCTCCACCCTAAATCCCCTTGTAACTCCCATGCTAGTTTCATAGTGAATACATCATTGAATATTCTAAAGTCAACATAACTTTTATGCAATTGTAGTTGTGGGCAAGTACAAAAAATTTGAATATTGTCTTCAAACTCCTGGACATGGCAGAGTCAAATCCAGTATCTTGATCAAGTTAGGGAATTTATCAAATAGGATGACATGTATAAGGAATTTTTCAAAGGGAAATGAGAAATTACCTCATGCAACCAGTCGTAGATCAATCCAAACCAATCTAAATATTGATGCCAAATGAAAATGACTTGCATAAAAAATACATCTATTCATCCAAATTGAAGGCATTGACATCTCATGTAGCTTATGCAACAATATAATAATGTTTGTGATCTCCACCTTCAAATGTGGCTTGTGAATGGTATTTTGTAGTTGGGATTATCCTCTTTTGGGTGTGATGAACCACTCTTTTATTATGATACCCCTATAGTGACCTTTATTCATACTAAATTCACTTTGTGACAGATAGGGTCACAATTTACATATACTTCTCAGTCGGGTATCTAGGAAATAGGTGTTTTACACTTGCATAATAATGCATATTATTATATATATTATATTTGATTATGTAAATGTTGCATGTAGGAGCAACTAGATGGACGTGCAACTTGTAGAATTTTTTTGGGAAGATTTGCAGGATCACTAGATGTTGTATTTTAACATTGTAATATTATATTAATATAATTATTTAATGTTGGCGAAAGAAAATTACTAAAGGTACCCAATATTAAGTATGGGGTCATGGGGTTAGGTAGCACATGGTTTATGCAATACCACTTGATGGTTTTGTGGGAGCTTATTTCTATAAAACTAACCACAAGGGTAGTTGTTGAAGCTACACATATTTAGCATTTATGGAGGTTGGAAGCATGACATGGGATGTGTGGTTGATTGCTTGTTCACATGGAGTGCTTGTTGATGGATGGGACTTTGAAAGATTTCACGAATGTATTGTACTATTGCATTGCTAAATAATACATGGATGATGAATGCTTTTAGAGGCTAGTTTTTTTCCCTCGTGAGGGTTTTATGAAGGTATATCATGTCTCACATTTTTGTGGGTATGTTTTCTATTCTCTTGCATGTGGATTCAAAGTGTTTATTTGCTTTAAATCTTAATTGGGTTTTTTGGAAATTGTCATTGTATGGTTGCAAGTTTCCTTACAGGGTAGGAAGAAACATGCATGAATGGTAGCACTATCTAGTGTCAACAAGACCTTATCATCATTCATTTTGACTTGCCTTGTATGGGGATCGTATCTTTGAATGCACTCCATGGCAAGCTTTGTGCACTGAATTGCTATTAGGAACATTGTTTCTTGCAATAATCCACTCTCCACCAACCTTGAGGTAATAGGATGTTGGTTAGGATTTTTTTAGTCATCTCCAAAATTTATCTAAATCAATATAAGCGAGTCATGTGTCACCTACTTTCGGTAGAGCACTCTGTAAACCATTCAAATGCTTTTAACTAAAATAGTTGACTTTCATTTTGAATTGCCCTAATGTTTAATAAAATCAGACAAGTATTTTTTTAGTCTAGGTAAAAGTTTAGGAAGTCCAAGAAAAACAAGTCTAATTGCTTCAAAGGTAATTTGTGGTATAAATGAATAGCACTTACTTTTCTTATGTAGGGATGGTTGTGATAATCGCTTAAGAAATCCCAGCCATTGCTCTGTCTAAGGTTTGGCTTCAATGTGTAGCTCAATCTTCTCAAGTCATCTTTTTGTTATGAACAATTGGGGGAATAAGTATGCTAGTACTATCTACATTTAATTCACATGCTTTGGCTCTTTGCCATTAATGCATAGTAGTCGGGAGTCATGTCACAACTTTAATTTGAATTAGTTTGAATGGTTTTATTGGAATCCATGTTTGGTTTGAAAATCATACGACACTTTAAATTATTAATATTAAACTGTAAAAAAATATTATAGGTAATATATTGTATTTTACTTTATAATATAAATATGTTTTATTTAGGATATTTATGATAAAATACAAATTTATTTAGAATATCTTAAAATGATAGAATAAGAATGTGTGTAATTTTTTAAATATTTAAATATGAATTTTTAGAATAGTTTCTATTAAAAATAATAATTTAGAAATTCATTGAATTTAATTTTTTAAATATTTTTAACAATATTGTTTTAAATATGAATTTAAAAACTTGTCATAATAATTAAAATATAATATTTATAATTATTAATTATTAACTTATTATCGTTTAATATTAGTGTGTGATATATATGGTTTTTATTGTTTTTTATATACTTATTTTAATTTAGGATATTTTCAAAATAGAATGAATGAATTTACAAACTTGGTTAGTAAATTTAAGTATTTTTACATATATTACTAATTTATAATTATTTTTTAATTTTACATTCTTTTCCATCTATATGACAATTAATAATTACTAATCTAACATATAATATTTTCTTAAAGCGTAAAATGAAAGGCATTGAAATGACCAAACTGTGATAAAAAAACCATATGACAGGTAGGATTGACCATCAAATTCTAAGCATGTTCAAAATTTTGTATAATTTTGAAAATTGTAGCAGGTTCTGTAGTGGCTATGGAAACCACACAAAAGTGGACATTGTCCAAATAAATTTTTATCAGTATTTTTGACAAAGCGACATTCAAAGTAATTTTTGAAACTATTAAAAACCTTAACAAAAGAGCTTAGGAACACATGACTTGTCTTCGATAATTAGAAAAGTTTTGAAAACCTATCATATTTCTGACTGTGATGAACTAAAATAGGAAGATGAATTATGGGCATTCACTAGGGTGTACAATCAAACTAGGAAGTTCATACATATATTCTTTCATCATAATGAAAGGAAGGCTAGTCCACTATGCTCAAGGAGGCCCAAGTGCTAAGATGATGGATAGATTCCTTTGCTATGGAGTTAAGGGTGACTATGCAAACTAGGAAAAAGAAATGCAAGAATGGAAGGAGAAATGAAGTATTTAGGCATGCAAATAGATTTGAATTGTAAATCCAATTTTACAAACATATATGTAAAACTAAAATAATGACTAATCTATGATCCATTTTTTTGTCCAAAATATCATATATGGGGTGCCTCTGAGGGTCAGTGCCGAGTAGGAAGTATGGGGCAAGTCTGACTTGCCTTATACCAACCAATTTTTTATGAAACTTTATTCAAATGTAGCTCTTTATCATACTTCTATGTCATTATTTCCACACATGTGCTACTTGTCACTTGCACAAAAAAATGGGAAATAGGTTGGGGAGAAGGGGTTTTCCTTGGTCAAACCCCTATTTAGTAATTGACCTTGAAATTGAATCAAAATGATTAAAAGGGAAGTGTGTTGTTAGTAGCATAGGCTTGATAAAATGCAATACCTTCACAAACCTTCATTTTGTTGAATCACTTATGAAGATGCTTGAAAATGATTTTTGATGTTGTCTTGATCTTGGATCTAGGATAGGAAAAACATGGGTGCCTACACATATGCTTTGATTTAGATATTAGTCATTGTATTCAATACTTGATGCTTGAATTGATGAATATCAATGTGAATTAGCTCCTTTATTAAAAGCTTGAATGCTTGATTTCCAAGAGATCTCGTCCTCAAAGAGCTTATTGTCTCTAGTGTGCTTAGAGGTGATTGAATTAATGGATGCCAAACTGAGTGAGGTAGGATTTTTTATACCTCACTTAGCTAATTTGGATCCCAAAGCTTGGAAAAGGTCAACTACGATTAAGGATCCCGCTAAAAACACAAGATAAATCTCTAATTCAAATTTGGGCACAAGCTGTAGAGTATGGGGCAATTTTGACTCTCCTTATACTAATTGACTGACCATATATTGACAATTTTTGGCTCAAATTTAAATCAAGATTCCATCAAGATATTGGGATTCAAAAAATGCACATGAAGTTGGAGTTTAAAATTAAGATAAATGAAAAAGGTCACCCATAATGAAATAGGGTTTATGTATGAAAGAGAAAATAATTAAAGAGGCCAACATAAAATGAAGGGCTTTCATAGAAATTAAATCCATAGAGGACTCAAATTTAAATATTTATTAATTAATTGCATAGAAAAAAGGCCAATAAAGCATGGAACCCTTGGACACTAAAATGGGGTCTAGCTAAGGACCAAAATTGTACATGTGCTTACAATTTAGGATGTTACACTCAAACCCCATTTTATCATAAGAATGAACATGCTTCATACTTGTGGTAAATTAGACCAAAGAATAGGAAAGATCATCTCATCAAAGTAAAAGAGACAAGGAAGTTACCAATCCCCAAGTGAATTAGGTCCATGTCAGTTTCAAATTAAAAATAAATAAACATACATGGAGAGGGAAATAGACATGACCAAACTCAATTAGTAAGGTTAACATTACTATGGTCCATGTGGAGAGAGAGAGAGAGAGAGAGAGATCTTGTGTTATGTTATTTTATTCAACCCATTCCAAGGATAACCAAGAAAAGCATTGTATGCAAGGAAATCCTATTGAACAACTAATGCAATGGGGTTTCCCTAAGGAAAGCATGTTAGTTTACCCTACTAAATATGGTTTACTGAGGGGGGGGGGTGAATAAAAAAATATTGAACCTTAATACTTTAAATCTAAACCTCTGATTCAACTCGGTGATTCAAACAATAACAACAACCGAAACTTGTAAATACTTCACAGACTTGATAAAAAGCATATACCATAAGTAAATAACATTCATAGTTATAAATCATCACATGTAACACAATATTTAATGAGGAAACCCAATTAGGGAAAAACCTCTGTGGGAATTGTCACCCACAAAAATAAATTCTCTTATGAAGTATGCTCGGTTAAGAGCCAATCCTATTAAAGATTACAATGCACATTTGTTAGATGTGACCATGTTAGGGGAATTACCTTAGAATTGTTAAGATCTTTACCCTTTTAGGAGTGTCCTGGTTAGAGGGCTTAAACATTCATCCTAGAATGTTACATTTATTAAGGATTTACAAAAAGACTTGTTAGGTCCACTTGGTTAAGAGATTTTTTGTTACAAATGTTAGTAAGCAACAGTGTACTAATGTGACCTGTGATTCTACAAATATACTTTTCTTGATTAGATCCTTTGTTTTCTCTTTGAATCTTACTGGCACCAACAACTCATCACTCTCTCCTCTGGACTGGTTATCCAACTCTTTCACTACTCTTCTCAACAACTCTTCAACTTATCACTTCGCCAACAACTCTATATAAACATACAGATTCATCAATATATAGGCCTTTGTTTTGCCTCTTAATCCTATTGATTAGGTTTTCCCTCAATTGCGCTCTTCCGTTCAATCTTATCAAATGAACTAATTCAAAGTATTTGCAACTCGATTAAGGGGTTAACCATGCCTCGTGACTTGCACTTTTTCTTGGAACTCATAACTTTCTTTTGTCGCTTAATCTACATCATAGATTTTGAACTTTACTTTTCATGACCGTAGATCTTGTAACAGAATTCATCTACGTGCTTGTAAACTTATTGATGCACGTGCCTTTGCATTAAATTTATTCTGATCCTTGTATTCAATCTTTGTTCATGCTATGTTCTGTGCTCGATGACTTCAATGAATATCTTCACTCGGCATCTGACTTTTCTTGGTTACCAACCTTGCTTGGTAACTGACCTTGCTCAGTTGTCAACTTCTCTCGGTGACTATCCTTTCTTTGCTTGACTGACAAACACTTCACTGCTCGGTAACTAGGTTGTTCCCTTTATTAATTTAACCTTTCTGCTTTACCAACTTAACAACATCAAATGTTAAGTAAAAATAATTACACCAATAGTTCCTTATCATTGTCTGATCTTTATTATCTACCCAATTAAGTTCCTGTCCAATTGATATGACAACTTAATATAAACCAGAAACCAATTGCTTGACATCAATGACAAACTAACAACTAATCTAATCATTCTACTTGCTTGTATTCTTCTAAAACTCGATCTTCATCACCATTACCATCATTTGGTTAACAATCTCCCTCTTTGACATTGATGGAAACACTATCAATTGATGATGGTCTGGTTCTAATCTCGCTATACTATCTCAATTCCCTCTTAGCTTGTTCTTCCTCTTTGCTTTTTGTACATTCTCCCTCTTACATGTAGTCTCCTTTACTTGTATTCCTCACTTGCTTCTTCCTTGTACTTACTTATCCCTTGTGCTTACTTCTCCCTTGTGGAATCATCAATCACATACTTTCATCAATTACATACTTCTCCTTCTTTGAAAACAATGCCAAAGATCCATACTCCTGAAATCTTGTTCAGGTAGTGAATCATACCTTGCATGTAATGATTTTTCTTTGCATACATAAGTCCTTTCAGAGCTTAAGGCATCATCTAAAGTGTGATTACTTAGCATCAAATCAAAATTCAGATATTTTAGTGTAGACACCTAAATTTGATTAACAAATTTAATTAAATTTACCTCTCTTCTATGCATTATTAATTAAATAATTATACATTATTTAATTAATTTGTGTCAACCTCTTAGCTTAATTAATTTAATTAATTAGCTATAGTCCAATTAATCTAATGGAAACCCACAACCATTTAATTAATTAAATCCACTTCCTCTATTAATTTAAATAAATATACTTATTTATTTAAATTAATTCCCTTTTATCCCACTTGTGATTAAATAAATCCTATTTAATCAATTTGAGCACATGGCTCCTAACTTTAACCCCTAACCTAACCTATCCCAACCACTTAACCCTTGGTTCTAACTCAACCCAACCCCTTCACACATGCCAACCTCTCTTAATTAGTTAATTAACCTGGATTAACTAATTAACCCCTCCACTCATTCTCTCTCCTCCCATCACATCCTCCTAATCTCCCACTTTCCCTCTAATTAATCTTAATCTCTCACCTAATCACTCTTTAATCATTTGCACAATCCTAATGAAATGGATTAAAAAACCCAAGTTAACTCTCAAGTCCCATCACTTCCCACTCCTCAACCCAAGTCACATGTGACTCTTACACCTCTTACACATCTCTTACATCCTCTTACACCCTTGTCCCCCAAAAGGAATATTTAATTCATTTTTCACATCCCCCAAGCCTCTTCACACTTCTCCAAATCCCTTCACACTCCCCAAAATGGTCACATTCCCCAATCCTAGTCCAACCCCCAATGTCCTCTCAAACCCTCTCTCATTGTGACACTTGTCACAATGCTATGCATTTGAGAAAGCACAATCCATGTGCTCTCTCTTGGATGCATCTTGACCCTTCCTCATCTTTGCATCTCAATCATCCATTCAGCCCTCCTCTTGCCTATAAATTGAACCTCATTTCCTTCACAAATCATCCACCTTCATTGCAAAGTTATCATGCCCATTTGAGAGCTAAAAATCACCATCATACCCATATAATGCCAAAATCATCCCAAAGAATAATCCTTTGAAGCTTGAGCAATCCTACATTTGAGCACACATCTCATCTACTTGGACAAATCTACACATCAAAGGGACCTTGCTAAGTTTAAGAAAGATTTGCATATTCTTAGACATTTTGTTTGATTTCTAGTTCTCTTTTGTCCAATCTTATAAGTTGTGTTAATAGTGTAGTTTTAATGTTTTAACTTGTTTATTGCATTCCTATTTGAACTCACACTTTTATTGCACACATTTTGGCATGCCTGGTGGGACCCACTTCACAGGCCATTCTCATTTCTTTTCCAATCTTTTTTCTACTTGAAATTAATCTAAAAAACTAATGTTTGATATTCTTCAAGCATTTTGTGCAAGGTTCTCAAATTTTTGGCAGGTTGGAGGAGCAAAAATAAGCAATTGCGCCATCAAATTTCAAGTCAAATTTTGCACAGACCCAATTTCATCCTCCAGTAGGATTGAAGACTGGAACCGTAGAAACACTGCCTCTAATCAAAGGAACACAATCCCGCGACTCTGCAATCTGACAGTGGCCAAGCGAGACCTGTTTCTTCTCTATTTTCTATCTTTTTCATTCTTTGACCAACCGGCAGGAACGCGTTCCCGCAGGTCCTTGTTGCATTTTTGCACAAAATAAAAAATAAAAAAATTTGCCCTTGGGAATGCTGGTCAAACCCGCGGGAATGATGGAAAAATCAACCCATGGGAACACTTGTTAGACTCGTGGGAACGCGATACTGTGAAACTGTACTCCAGCATTGGCTGAGACTGTTTTTCCTTGTTTCTGTTGTATTTTCTATTTATTTCTCAAATTTTTAATAGTCCCACAGGAACACGGGCTAGACTCATGGAAACATAATTTAATCATTGTAAATCTATAAGGCTAAAAATTTAGTTTGGTGAGGTGAACTGTTTGTGGGATCATTGTTTGATCCCACGGGAATGTGGTTGGGTCTCGCGGGAATGAAGGTTGAAGTCGCGGGAATGCAAGATCACTAATTGTGCACTTTGTCTCTTGCAGGTGTGAGAAATTGTCTGTTCAAAGCATTATTTACCTATTAAAAATCTAACTTCATTCATTTAGTTTTGGTAAAATTAAATGAACTCATTCTTGGTTTTGGTGCTTTAAAATCAATCAAAAAGGCTAAAAAGAACCCTCAATCAAATTTTTCATTTGAGTTTAAAATGAATTCACAATTA
Source organism: Thuja plicata (assembly GCA_018584345.1). Taxonomy (NCBI): domain Eukaryota; kingdom Viridiplantae; phylum Streptophyta; class Pinopsida; order Cupressales; family Cupressaceae; genus Thuja; species Thuja plicata. The sequence goes on along the minus strand of MU228410.1, from coordinate 1,625,365 downwards.
TCGAGTGCTTAAAGGGGAAAATTGAACAACTCAAACCAAATAACCTAAGTTGGTGCACATAAAATTGAACAATAACAACACTTCATTTTTTGGTTTAAAATTAAACAAAAATAAATTCAAACATCTAGACTTGGTGCATTTAAAATGGACAATCTTTGCGAGTTTACTTATGTTCTAGATTACAAAACATTGCCTAATTTGTTTGAAAATCAATCACGTGCTTGAAGTCTTTGGTGCACTTGCACAAATTTTGTTAGAGCGCAACCTCACATCATACACTATCCTCTCCCACTGGCTCTTGTGGTCATTGGTGCAAGAGAAAAATGACTGTGATTGCTCGAATATTTTACTTTTCTTAGAGAGGCCTGTCTAGAGGTAGCATTTCTCCTTTAGAGGATGACCTCAAACTGATAAATACCCCGATTGGGATATAAATAAGATGCTGAACAAAGGCTTGTCTTACATCCCACTAAGCTCAGGCGATGCGTGTTGATGATAGTCTAGACTAGGTGAACATCCCTAGCATATCGACATGGTCAAATAGGCTCTTAAGTGAGTCATGTGCGTACAAACTGATTGGGGGGACACTATGGATCTTACTAAGAACCAATGCTTAGAAGCCAAAAAAACTTATATATTGGCTGATACGGAAGGTTAGAGACTGACTAAGACACCCCACACAACCCTTCATTATGAGACATAAGATCCTCGAGGTTTTTAGATCTTTGGGGTGAGAAATTCTGGTGATTCCCGTGCCATGGAGGGGAGCCAGTGACATTAGAATCTCTACTTGTCCACTTTGTCTGAGGTATATGGATAAATCAAAGTGGGGATTCAACAAATATTATCCTATCCAACCTAGGTTGTGAATGTGTTTGGTTCTAAATATGCACTTTGCATTTGATGTACTTGGTTCACTTACACATATTTTGCCAAAAACAAGTCAAAATCTTACCAAAATCAAACATTTACCAAGTCAAACACTTATCCCAAAATACTAGTCCAAAATCACCCATCTCTATAGTTCTGCCATCCTAGTTTCATAATCACATCCTTACTATCATCTTGCATCATTTTATTCTAGTATCATTAGATTCTCCATTTCTACCCATATCCTAGGCTAGTAGAGTCATCTTCGTCATTCCTCATCACCTTTCCATCTTCTTTAGAGTTAGTATTTTCTCCTATCTTGAGCTTAATCTAAAATCCTAGTCTGAGCTTACCATCTATCCTAATTTGAGCTTTAATCTTTCATCCATCTTTCCTTCATCCCTATCCAAATCTTTAGCTAATCACCATGTCACAATCATATTATGTCGAGTTTGGTCATCTTACCTTTTCTTCCACTTCATCCCATTCCAATGATGATGAGAGTCTTGTTGATCATGATGAGTACATTTAAAACCATAGCAAGCTTGCTCCAAGCATCCTCCAAAATCCAATCATTCCTCCTCACTACTCCATCATGTCTCCATGCATATCCACTAGCACTCCTTATCATACCTTTGACAAGGGAAACCCATCTTACCCTTCATCCACATCCCCCTCCTATGTCATGCCCTTGTGTCCCACTCACATGACATTCACGCCTTCATCTTCTCCCATGGTCATATCCAAAACTCCATCTTTCCACAACAACACTACTAGCTACATCCCTAATCCAAACCCACCATCTCCTTATCCTCCAACCCATTTTCCAATATACAATCCTAGTCCTCCATTTCCTCCAATCAATCACCATGATCCCCATGCTATTGCTAATCCACCATCCAATCTATCCTACCTTTCTCCTTCATCCCTTCCATCTTATCCCAATATACCATGTTCCATTTCCACCTATATTAACACAAATCCCCTTCCCCAATCCTTCTACATCTCTCAATCCACTTCATATTCCATATGCCCCAATCCGTCATTCCTCCTCCATCAATTAGTCAATCTAGTTCATAAGTCACCTCCATGCCTACCTATGTGAACTATCTAGCCATGCCATCTCCTACACCCGATTCTACACCATCATTCAATCATACAAGCTCACAAGCCATTGCCACACATTCATATATGGACTACTCTAGCTTCCCACCATCTACACATGCCAATCCTCCACCTCCAATACAAAAGTCTCCAAGGAGTTTCACAAGGAAGCCATTACAAAATCCATCCCTTAAAGTTGATGAGTCAATTCATATCAGTCCCCCATGTGAAGCCATTAGTGATGAGGCCTTTCCACCTCCCACACCCATCATTCCTCTTCCATCTCCCACACCTATCATTTCCCTTCCAACCCCTATACTTATTGATCCCCTTCCATCTCCTAACATCATTGAAGTCCCCCAATCGGTTGACTCCATCCAATCCCCATCCCCATCTTCTCCTCCTGACATTATCCACACTCCATCCAAGGAATCTCATGAGTCCACCCATGTTCCCTCTATCTCAATTAAAAAATATCCCATCATTCCATCCCTTCCATCTGAAGAGTCCATCCATACATCCCCCATCACACCATCCACACCAATACAATCATGTCAAGATCTTGTCCAAAAGCATGTTGAAACATCCATTGACTTGAATGAAGATTGTATCATTCCATCCACTCCATCTCAAGTTCCCACCATCCCACTTCCTCTACTACATGACCCATTTTTGTCATCTACCCCACCTCATGTTTAATTGTTGTCCACTCCTCCCAATCCAGATCCTTCATTCTACCTACTCCATCTCAAGATCCATCCCTCCATCCAAATCAAGATCACAACATCACATCTCCTCTACTCAATGATCCTTTATCACCTCTAATCCAAATTTTCCCACCACCATCACTCTATCCCCTTGGTCCACTTACATTCATCCATGGTGGTCCACTTGAAGCAGAAGAAATAAATTTTATGTCCACCATTTACACTCATCCTGATCATGGACTCACATCTTGTTCCCTAAGAGAGAAGTAACCTATCTTGGATCGAATGCTAAAAAAATGAAATTATCAAGGAAAAGGCTTAGGCCTAAATGATAAAGGTACACTAGAGCCCATCCCTATCAAAGAACATCCACAATCTTGTGGTCTTGGTTGCACATCTCAAGGTTCGTCATCCAAAAATGTTGGTGAAACTAATACAAAGTCCAAGCATGTTGTCAAACCCACCATTGCATCTTACCATCATTCCTCCAAAACATTTAACATCATCCCCCCTCCTCCATCATTACAACCCAAGACAACCTACCATATCCCTCCTTCATCCTCTAAATCCATTTTGGGTCCCTATATCCCAAAATCAACCAATTCATATTGTAAGGTAGAAAATATGGATGACCTCCTAAATAGAGTTTGCACAATAGAGATTCATATATAAAAGAGACCAATGCCATAATTTAACCATTTACATTTAATTTGTATTTGATAATGGATATAGACTTGAAAATGAAAGCAAATATTAATGGAGTAAAGTACCTACCTCACATCATAGTAGATCAGAAAATGCCATTCTCTGAATCTTGTGTTGAGTTTCTAGAAAATCTGAGACCGGATATGGAATGGAAATGCAGAGATGAACAAAACCCATAAATCTTTTTTCATTTAGTTCCAATTTGTACCCTAAAGTCAATGTCACCATTGACCTAGAATTTCCGATTCTGACCTAGGGTAGAATCGACCTAAAAAGTCTCCGACAGGAATTCTATTTTTGGATCTTGAAAGTTTGTCGAAAAGGGTATCTGGATCTGTGCTCTATTTTACTGTTCATGAACCTGTAACTCTGAAACAACACCTGCAAATATCTGAAAAAGAGGGGTTTTGGGGTGGCTATATAGGGTTTTTCCTTAGTGAAACCCCCATTTTGGTGATCTCCACTTGCACGAATAGCCGAATATAGTAGAATGTATGTGTGTGTTTCTCTTGGAAAGATCTTCAAATGTGTAATGTCAAGATCTAATCCTCTAGATTAAAACCCTAACATGAATTGAAAATGAGAAATAAATGCATAGATTTGAATATGATAAAGAAAGGATACCAATCCCCCAAGGCTAAAGTATTCTTACCAAACTCACAATCTGTAGTTGCTACCCCATGATAGTATCTTTTGAATGCTTAAATGTTGAAAATGGTGGATCCAAGAAGAAGGAAGGAAGGAAGAACTCTATCTTTCTCCAAAGAAGATCCACAATGGATTGTCCACAAAATGCTTGTATATATCAACGCATCATCATATCTTGTCCTTCTATATCATCCTCTTGCTTTATTGCATCATCATCATATCATAATTGTAATTGCATCATATCATCTTACGATTTTCTCTCATGAACAAATGAAGGCAAAAGAGAGTGTTTATATAGAGATCTCAATATAGACCTCCTAGGGAAATGCAAGGGACCAAAATTCGAATTTCACCTTTAATTATGGTCCAATTATAATAACCAACCAAGGAGGGGATGTATTAATCCGAATATTGGGGAAAACACTTCCACATCCAGACCCAGGGACCTATTTTAAGTTTTAGAGCCCTGATAGGCTCCAGATTTGAAAGTGGGGACCACCACTTGATAGAGGTCAAGGTCAAACTCAAACTTGACCTAGGTCAAGGATGACCTCGACCTTGACCAAGGTCAGAACTGACCTCAACCCAGAACTGAGGTTTCAGGCTAGTCTCCTTGGGAAATCTGCAGGATTCCCAGGTCAATCGGGGACCTAGGAAGGTGATAAAACACACCAGTATGTTTGATAGAGGCACATAGGCCAAAGAGTAAGTATGATGAATATTTAGGAGAGCCAATATATATGTTCTACCAAAAAATGGAGTAATAGAAAAGGGAGATTAAGAAGGACCCAAAGGACCCTAGCCCTAATTTCACCTAGAAATGCAGAATCAAGTGCATGTGCATCCTAAATGAAAATCTAATATGAAAATGTACTAAATGAGGGTGCTAAACCTACCAAAATGGAAGTTCTTCCATTTTAAGATGATACATTTAGCCCCCACTTTAGATTAGGTATGACACTACGTGAATATGCAAGCTAAAGTAAGAAAACATTGTAAAGTAAAAAGGATATAGCCAAGTCCTCAATGTGGAGATCCTGCAAGAAACTGTTAGTATCTGCAACTTGCAATATACAAGGTTAATGGAAATCCATAGAGCACCTAATCCTTAATAACCTAATTTCGGCTTACTAATTCTAAAAGGTGAAACGAGGTGATAAAGTCAGATCTATACATTGGATATGCAATTTGTTGAAAATTCCTTTCCTAAACTATTTAGGAAGCTTCAAAATCTTCCTAAACTGATTTAAGAGGTTAGGTATCTAATTCAAAATTCCAACGCCACTAACGACACTAAAAACAGAGCTACCGAACTCAAGTTATGATGAAAAGAGTGAATGCCTATCTAAATGCATGTAAAGGGAAATTCGAATTTTGACATAAGTAAATTCCAATAAAATCCTAATAAAACCCCAATAAAACTTTAATTTGCAAATATAAATAAGATGAAGAACACTTAACTTCTCATTCTTACCATTTTTCAGAGCTTGGAATCAAGGAGCAAAATGCCAAAGAGAGAAGAACTTCGAGTGAGTTGCATGGAGGTCCTAAGAGAGTGTCTGGCTAGCGGACAACCACTGCCTGAGGTAGGTGCCTTGTTTTGATTTTTTTTCTTGAGAAATTCCTATTTTTATAGGGAAGGTTGACCTTGACCCAAAAAGGTTGAACCTGACCCAGTTATGTTGACCCTGACCTTTGAAGGTAAACCATAACTGGGAAGGTCCTGTCCTTTCTAGGGATAAAGTTGACCCTGACCCAAAAAGGTTGACCCTAACCTAGAAAGGTCGACCTTGACCCAAAAAGGTCAACCTTGACCCAAAAAGGTTGACCTTGACTAGGTTAAGTGAGTATTGCAGTTATTTGATGACAGATTACTGATATGATGCTATTTGTGCTGACATGATCTTGTTTGTCTTCGAGAGCACCCCTTTGGAGGGCTTTTACTGACTATCAAAGAGAACTTGTCCAAGCTACAACAGGAGGAGATACAACTATTAAGAGATGTGAGATTGTACTGTGTAGCAGTCCTACCATAGATGAGGTTCCATTGGTCCATGATATCAACCATGATAGAGAGGTGGGATGAACACTTGTTCCTTCCATCTTCCATCAGGGGAGATCACAATCACATTCAAGGATGTATACAAGATCCTATGACTTCCAGTCTGAGGTGAGCCTGTAAGACCGAGAGTGCAGCGAGGTCCTCTCAAGGTGTTTTTAGATGGGGAGTATTATTTGGGACAAGTACCATAGATGAGGACCTGATCATATCAGATCACTCTATCATCCATACTAGCAGGTTTGACACCCTTGGTATGAAGAGTGATGCTATGTATACTCTCTTTGGTTGTAATACCCAACACAAAGGGTACAATTTTCTTAGCACCATTCACCCATCTCATACATAGGATTGTGAGTGATAGGATTGTTTTCTCATGGGGCCACAACATGTTAGCCCATCTTTACCATGAGTTGAGTCAGTTAGTGAGATTTTAACGGGAGAGTCTTACGGTGTGCACCTTGCTACAGGTTTGGATGTTTGAGCATTACACATGTACTCGACCACAGGGTGTTTCGGTGATGGTAGATGCAAGCACACTGAGAGCCTTTACATATCCACTAGCAGATGTATAGCGGTACAGAGATATCCTCTTTTAGAGGGTACGCTTTGACCGTATACCAGGTATTAATGAGATATGGAGACCATACTATCGGATGACAGGATGGCCAGATACTCAACACCGGTTGAGACACTCCCAGTAGCACAAGCTGCTAGAGGGTCCTACTATTCATACAGTGATACCATATTATTATGATAGAGTTATGAGATAGTTTGGTTTGACACAGGGGTCCCCCGAATAGTACCTTGGTATGAATATCTGACAAGATATTATCAGAGACCCGACGCCATATGCCGACCCACAATAGAAGATATTGTAGATAGCGAGATAGATGAGACCAAGGATACAGAGGCATATCCCAATGTATACCATTCAGGTGTGAGTAGAGAGTATATCAGATACTAGAGTCTATAGGGGACCCATCCCACCTTCCTTGATGACTACCCTACAGGTGATCCAGGTCTTTCAGAGAGGATGCACTGAGGTAGTGACACACTAGAGGAGGAGGAGGAGGATCATAGAGATGAGGAAGAGCCCATTCCCAAGGGAGATCCTATGGAGGAGGAGAGGGCAAGGGAAAGAGAAGAAGAGAGATAATACGAGGAAGCATATGAGGGAGTAGAAGATATGCTCCCAGGTGGTAGTACAGATGCAGATGATCAAGCAATCCATGCTATACCATTAAGATCATGACGACCTCCCTGTGCACATACAAAGACACCACCACCTAGACCAGGTATAATTTATGTAATTGATTAGAATATTTTAAGTAAATGTTTTGCTAGAAGAAGTACTAAAAGATAGATATGTTTGAATTCTGTAGCTAGCATAATGGAGTGGAGGAGATTTGTGTCCGAGGTTCTGACGGATACCTATTTATCCTACTGACTACCAGCTAGCGAATGAGATTCCCTTATCAGATAGAGAGATCCCAGCCGACATGCAAATATTTTTGCATGCGTCCATCAAGAGTTGAGGTTGTGCAAAGAAAGAGAAGAGAAATTGATGGCTGATCTAGAAAGAGCTCAGGAGTGCAACTATGAGATGAGCATATCGAGGATTCTCACAAGGACTACCATACCAAGATCTTCAGCCTCACACCACAGAGAAGAGAGAGCTGGGAGCCACCGAATCTCAGAGTGTAGAGATAGAGATTAATAGCCATTGCATATGTGCCATATATGTACCAAACTCATGGATATTTATATATGAAAATTTTGCTTGCCCATTTAGTTCTATGATTGATTACTTGTTCTTTTCATCAATACACAAAAACTTAACATAAAGAAAGAAATGAAATTGATGTATAAATGTATTCAAATCACATAACCTACAAAACATACATAACTATTCTATAGGGAATACATAAATACATGAAGAAAACTTGATGTATTAGGGATAATAACGTTTGAGATGCATAATATTAATAGGTTCCTTAAGGGGAACACCATTCATATCAACAATCTTATAAGCACCTGAAGTAAAATCCTCAATTACCACAAAAGGTCCAAGCCAATTAGGGATAAATTTCCCTTTTTCACCAGGTAAAGCATTCACATTCCTTTGATTTTCATATAAGATTAAATCACCTACCAAAAATGATCGTTCAATCACCTTATGATTATATTGTTTTTGAAGTGATTTATGAGAAGCCTTAATATGCTCCAAAGCATTTATTCGTTGTTCATCCAACATTTCTAATTCTTGTAATCGTTGTTCTTGGAAAGTATGTTTATCAATTATCCCATGGGATGAAACACGTAAAGAAGGTATTTCTAATTCTAATGGCATAATAGCATTAGTACCAAAAACAAGATTATAAGGAGAAGTACCTGTGGTAGTGCGGACACTAGTCCTATAAGCCCATAAAGCATAAGTAAGTTGAGTATGCCAGTCTTTCGCATGCTTATTGATTATTTTCCTTAAGATTTGTTCAATAACTTTGTTCGATGCTTCGGCTTAACCATTAGAATAAGGATAGTAGGGAGTAGAAAATCTATGTTGGATATGATATTTCTCCAAGAATTTTGTGACTTCCTTATTCTTGAAAGAAGTGCCATTATCCGAAACTATCATTGAAGGAATACCAAATTGTGCTATAATATGATTAAGAATAAAATCACAAATAACATCCACAGTAGTAGAACAGAGAGGAATAGCCTCTACCCACTTTGTAAAGTAATTTGTAGTTGTGAGAATATATGTATGTCCTTGAGAAGAAGCTGGTGAAATTTTTCCAATAAGGTCAAATCCCCAAATGCTAAAAGGCCACGAAGCAACTTGATTACGAAGCTCACGAGCAGGAGCATGAATTAAATTACCATGTTGCTGACACTGAGGAAACTTCTTAACAAGTGTAAAAGAATCTTGTTCCATTGTTTTCCAATAGTATCCCATTCTACAAATTTTATTAACTAAATATTTTCCACCAAAATGTCCTCCACAAGAACCAGAATGAGCTTCTGCTAAAGCTATTAGAACTTTGGTTCTACCAAGACATCTTAATAGCAAACCATTATAAGAATGTTTGTAAATGGTATCGCCCAAAATGATATAACATGATGCAAGTTTCCTAATATGGTTATGCATGTTCCTTGTTGCTCAGTCAAGAAATGTATTGTCTTTCAAAAAATGAAAGATATGCGAATACCATTCATCCAAATGCAGATTATCTTTCCTAGGTAAAGTTTGAATCGTATAAGAAGAAAATTATGAAAGGATATCAAGAGACAATTCTTTATATTGAAATTTTTTATCATTCTTAGTCTGATAACCCCCTTTTATTTGTTCAATAATCAATTGTGAATCCCTGTATATTTCCAATTTTTTTATATGAAGGGATGAAGTTGCCCATAAGCCAGCTATAAGAGCTTCATATTCCACAATATTTTTAGTACAAGGAAAGGTCAATTTATATGACATAGGAATTGGTTTCTTTGTAGGAGGGACCAAGATGATGCCTACACCAGAACCTATCTTACATCTAGAACCATTAAAATATAATTTCCAAACATCTTCTTGCTTAATAGCTAAAATATTCTCATCAGGGAATTCTATTGAGGTGATGCTCATATTAGAATGAGGAAAAGGAGCTTCAACTAGATAATCAGTTAAGACTTGTCCTTTAATTGACTTTTGAAGAATGAAATTGAGATCAAATTATGTAAGTAACATCACCCATTTAGCCATACAACTAGAGAGATCAATTTTTGAGAAAAGGTGTTTGAGAGGATCAAATTTAACAATCACATTAACCTCAAATTTCAATAGATAATGCCTGAGTTTTTTACAAGCATAAACTAAAGCCAAGCATTGTCTTTCTAAATCGGTATATCTTGTTTCATAATCAAGTAAAGTCTGACTAATGTAGTATACTGGTTTTTCCTTACCTTCACTATCATGTTGAGACAATAATGCACTCACAACATGGGAGGTGGTGGAAGTATATAGATATAAGGGTTTATTAAATTGAGCAAGTTGTAAAATAGGAGGATTAGCGAGATACTCCTTAAATTTCTCAAAAGATTGTTTACATTCCTTGTTCCAAGAAAAGGTGGTATATTTTCTAAGTAAGGAGGTGAAAGGAACAGTTATATTGGCTAAGTTAGAAACAAAGCAACAAATAGATTGTATTTTTCCTTGTAAACTACATAATTGAGAAATATTCTTAGGAGGCATGTTAAAAATAACATCAATCTTTTCAGTATCAACCTCTATGCTTCACTTAGAGATTATAAATCCTAATAATTTACGAGAATCAACTCCAAAATCACATTTCTTAGGATTTAATCTCATATTATAACTCCTAATTATTTCAAATATTTTCCTTAAAATAAAACGATGGTCCTCTCTTTGTATAGATTTTGCTAAGATGTCATCTACATAATCTTCTAGAATCTTATGGATGTAATCATGAAAAATCAAGGTCATAGCACGTTGATAAGTTGCTCCCACATTTCTTAATCCAAAAGACATCATGACCCAACAAAATGTTCCCCAAGGTGTGATAAATGCAGTCTTAAGTGGGTCTTCAATAGGAATAAAGATTTGATTATAACCTAAAAACCCATCCATAAAAGATAACAAAGCATGACCCGCTGTTGAATCCACAATCATATCAATATTGGGTAGGGGAAAATTATCTTTTAAGGATGCTTTATTTAAATCCTGAAAATCAGTGCACATCCTTATCTTATTCTCTCCTTTAGAAACAACCACAATATTAGAAATCCATTCAAAGTAATCAATAGAATGGATGAACCTGGCACCTAATAATTTTTCAATTTCAGCTTTCACTAGTAAGGCAATACCCTGATTCATCTTTCAGATTTTTTGTTTCACAAGTTTTCCATTAGGTTTAAGAACAATATTGTGAGTAACAATCTTGGGATCTATACCTGACATATCTGAATATGTCCAAGCAAATATATCCTTATATTCAAGCAAGAGGGAAACCAATTGATCATGTTCATCTTGGCTCAAACATTTCCCCACTTTGATTGTTTTTTCAGAGTCATTCTCATCCATTTGAACTTTCATAGTCTCAGTTATTAATAAATTACTTTGCATGGGAGAGTCCATTGGCAAAGGAGAAATATCTTGTTCATCACGTTCTCCAAAATAGGCTTCATTATTCAGACAATAAGGCTTTCTCCTTTTATGATGAAATGTAGGTAGATCTTGGCAAGCTCCTAAAAAATCAGCTAGGACTTCATCCTCAGGAAAAATATCCAAAATTGGTTTTTGATCCATGTCAAGGAGAAGCAGATTAACCAATTTTAAATGTCCACCATAGATATGATTGACATTAAGAGGAAAAGCTGATGGTTGTTTGTAAGGATTGAATCCTAGACCATAAGTATAATCATAAACTTCATTGTCCAAGGGCACTTGTATACCTTGTTCATATTTTCCACATCCTTTCCCATTGAATCCTGATTTCCTAAGTAAATGATAACTAGAACCATATCTATCGGCCATATTAGATTGATTTAAAGGAGCGACATACGTCACAATGTCATAACAATTTGGTTTTATTGTCTCAATTGTTTCTTCAAGGGAAGCAACAACAAAGTTACTTTTTAGTTCCCCAGAAAGTTGAGAAGGAATAAAGACTTGTTTTTTAAACTCATTTTGTTCCTTCATGAACTCTAGATCAAAAAATTTGTATTCTCCCATAAAAGAAGGATTAAAATCCAATGTTCCCCAATCATCTTCAGTTAAAGAAATAGATGGAACTTAAACTTTTTTAACTTCAGGAGGTTTCTCAGGTTCCTTACTTGGTTGTATGGGTTCAAAAATCTTAGCATATTCTACATTCAAGCAAGGATTTGGCGCATCATCTGCATGTAAGGTATACATCAGATTGTTATAAATGAACCTAACCTTACAATGTAGAGTAGATGGAATTGAATGCATAGTATGTAACCAAGGTCTTCCTAAAAAAAGGTTATAATTGAGAGGTCTAGGCATGACATGAATAGGTCTGTGAAGAAGGACTGGACCAACCTTGATAGGTAGTGTAATAATACCCAAAGTTTTCTTTGCAATGTTATCAAATCCATGAATAGGGATATTATCCGGTTGAATGGTTGTAAGATAGGCTTTAATAGCCTTGAGCATATCCATGCTACAAACATTAAGCCCGTATCCATTATGAATTAATGTTTTACGAATGATACTCTGATTAATAGAAACAACAACCATAAGAGCATTATATTGATTTTGCACCTCAACAGAAGGTAAATCATCATTAGTGAACACAATATGAGGTATAGAAGGCATAGTATGCATGCACTCCAAAAATGAATTAATATTCTCTTGATTAGGAGGCGGAGCTGGAAGAGTAGATGAAGATTTTTGTAATGCCTCATGATATGTAGAAGAATTTTGAAGCAATTAACATAAAGATATATTAGCTGGAGTAGCACGTAATTGATCAACTAAGTCATACTCCTTAAAGGAAGAAGGTAACCTAGGTGCTTGAGGAAGGACGGGTTGAGAAGGAGGTAAAGAGGCTGGAACAGTAGGTTGAGGATTATTCCGTGTGTGATAAGCATGTGAAATGGAATTTGTATTATCAAAGAAGTCCAAAGGATCTTTAGGTTTACCCTTAATATTTATTCGAGGACATCCTTTTACTGTCATCAAAGGTTTAGGGAATAAAATTCTAGATGCCTCAATGTTGCAAATAGTGGAACATGAAGGTAACCATGCACACATCCTATGGTAAAGATCAATTAGAGAAGTTGTGGAGGAGGTTGAAATAGGAATAGGATCCATGGAGATCTCATTCGAACCATTTTCATTCTCACTTCCATGTACCTAATTAAGGGATCTATTCTCTTGTACAATAAAATATTCATCAAAGTATTCAAAACAAGAGTCATACATGTTGAACACACAATAAAATTACAAGAATGCAAATGTTTTTGTGTTTTTAAAGAAACTTTATATTTTTTTATGTATTTTTGGAATATAAATGCAAGAGCATAAAAGAAAAACTACTTCTATATGCATGCAAGATTTAAAATGAAATGTAAATCTAACACCAAAGAGAAAGAGTTGTCTATCGCGGGTTCACCAAAATGTAAGGTAGAAAATATGGATGGCCTCCTAAATAGATTTTGCACAATAGAGATTCATATATAAAAGAGACCAATGCCATAATTTAACCATTTACATTTGATTTGTATTTGATAATGGATATAGACTTGAGAATGAAAGCAAAGGTTAATGGAGTAAAGTACCTACCTCACATCATAGTAGATCGGAAAATGCCATTTTCTAAAGCTTGTGATGAGTTTCTAGAAAATTTGAGATCAGATCTGGAATGGAAACGTAGAGATGAACAAAACCCAAAAATCTTTTTTTGTTCTGACATAGTTCCAATTTGTACCCTCAAGTCAATGTCACCATTGACCCAAAATTTTAATTCTGACCTAGGGAAGAATCGACCTAAAAAGTCTTTGACATGAATTCTATTTTTAGATCCCAAAAGTTTGTCAAAAAGGGTATTCGAATCTGTGCTCTATTCCACTGTTCCTGAACCTGTAACTCCCGAAACAACACCTGCAAATATATGAAAAAAGGGGTTTTGGAGTGGCTATATAGGGTTTTTCCTTAGTCAAACCCCCATTTTGGTGATCTCCACCTCCAAGAATAGTCGAATATAGTAGAATGTATGTGTGTGTGTTTCTCTTGGAAAGAGCTTTGAATGTGTAATGTCAAGATCTAATCCTCTAGATTAAAACCCTAACATGAATTGAAAATGAGGAAGTAATGCATACATTTGAATATGATAAATAAAACATACCAAGCCCCCAAGGCTAAAGTATTCCTATCAAACTCAAAATCTTTATTTGCTTCCCCATGATAATATCTTTTCAATGCTTGAAGGTTGAAAATAGTGGATCCAAGAAGAAGGAAGGAAGGAAGAAGTCTCTCTTGATCCAAAGAAGACCCACAATGACTTGTCCACAAAAGTGTTTATATGTCTCAATGCATCATCATGTCTTGTCCTTCTATATCATCTTCTTTCTTTATTTCTTGCATCATCATCATGTCATAATCATAATTGCATCATATCATCTTACGATTCTTTTTCATGTCCAAATGAAGGCAAAAGAGAGTGTTTATATAGAGATCTCAATATAGACCTCCTAGGGCAATGCAAGGGACCCAAATTCAAATTTCACCTTGAATTATGGTCCAATTACAATAACCAACCAAGGAGGGGATGTATTAATCCAAATATCAGGGAAAACACTTCCGCATCTAGACCCAGGGACCTATTTTAAGTTTTAGAACCCTGATAGGCTCCAGATTTGAAAGCGGGGACCACCACCTGACAGAGGTCAAGGTCGACCTTGACCTTAACCTAGGTCAAGGTTGACCTTGACCTTGACCTAGGTCAAGGTTGACCTTGAACTTGACCTAGGTCAAGGTTGACCTCGATTATGACCTAGGTCAGAATCAAAATCAACCCAGAACTGAGGTTTCAAGCTGGTCTCCTTGGGAAATCTACAGGATTCCCAGGTCAACCGAGGACCCAAGAAGGTGAGAAAACACACCAGTATGTTGGATAGAGGCACAAATGCCAAAGAGTAAGTATGATGAAGATTTAAGAGAGATAATACATAGGTTATACCCAAAAATGGAGTCATAGAAAAGGGATATTAAGGAGGACCTAAAGGACCCTAACCCTAATTTCACCTAGAAATGTAGAATCAAGTGCATGTGCATCCTAAATGCAAATCTAATATGAAAATGTAATAAATGAGTGTGCTAAACCTACCAAAATGGAAGTGCTTCCATTTTAAGATGATACACATATCATCCACATACTAAATCCATCTTGGGCCCTTACCTCCCAAAATCTCATCCCCATCATATCCCACTCATTCCTTCATCCACCAACCCCATGTTACAAACCCCACCCCTTGCATTCCCAATCAGGATCAAAAAAATCACATACCCATACAGCACATCCAACATCCTACCTCCATCACTCCATCCATATCTCCTCCATCCCATGCAATTTCTCATATTCTTTCCAATTCTACTCACTATAACCTAGATGCCAGATTAAAATTACATAAAGCTAAAGATCCACAATCTAAAGATTGTCATGTCCACTTCAAATGACATGCTCAAGTAAAGAACAATTCAATTAAAGAATACACTACATGCCATTGGCTGCAAAGGCCCACCAAAGCAAAAGCAAAACTATGTGGATCCCTAAGAAAAAAGATGAAATGCATCTAAAAGAAAAATTCACAATGGCATCTAAAGTTTCTAATCCTCCATCTCCGCTTTACTCTACGTCATCACCTAAATCTATTTTGGGTCCCTATTTACCAAAACTCCCTACCATATCTCCTCCACCATAACCCCATATATCATCCACTTCCCATCCACTCTTTTCACACACTTCACAACATGTGCCAATGTTGGTCCTAACAACCCCCCCTATCACACTCACTTCCCATCATTTCATCCAAATGCTACCCACTACCATATCCCTTACCCTCACCATCTCATTTATGCCTTTGCATAAACCACTCATCCCAAATAAGGTTGTACCAACCTCTACTTACCACTGTAACTAGGCTCCAATTACCTTAAAATTGATGCTTGAGTCCTCCATCCATCTCCTCCTCATCATTCCATCCATAAACTCCCTCAAAAATTTCAAAAAAGTCAAAAGTAAAAAATAGTCCAAAAAAGGAGTAAAGAGAAATAAGCGTCCAATGGTGAAAACTTGGCAAATAAGCGCCTTGGAAAAGTACCATGATGAAAACCTGGAAAATAGGAGTCATGCGTAATCCTTCCATCTAGATACTCTCCGCACTTGGGGGAAAGCTCTTCTAGCTACCATCCATCACCTCCTCCATCTCACTTTCTCATATGCCTATCATGCCTTGTCCATTTCACCTCCTCCATCCTCCTTTGGATCTTAATGAGAAAGATAAAGGCCACCATGTATACATGCTTTTGGTCACCTGTTGGCATCCATTCCCCCATCACAATCATCATCAACTTATCCTTTATCTACCCATCCTTCCTTCCATATAATCCCTCCACCTCCCTTTGTCAACCTCATCCACCCATCATGTTATCTTCTATCTACCTAGCCTCATCTACTCGTCACCCTAGCTTCCATCTACGTCGGGCCCAATCCTCTCATAATCTTATCTACCATCCTATCATACCCCTCCTAATGCCTCCTCATGCATGAACTATCCTAAGTGGGAGCATCTTATTCCTTGGTGACGTATTCCTTGGAGACCTATCCACCATCCCATCTTCTATCCCTCTCCATCCTTCAACCACCATCTTATCTTCTACCTACCTCCCTTATCATCTTGTTGTCCTCTATTCACCCTATCTTCCATCTTATCATAGCCCTCCTAATGCTCCCTCATGCATGAACTATCCTAAGTGGGGGCATCTTTTTCCTTGGTGATGTATTCCTTGGAGACCTATCCACCGTCCCATCTTCTATCCCTCTCCATCCTTCAACCACCATCTTATCTTCCACCTACCTCCCTTATCATCTTGTTGTCCTTTGTTCATCCTATCTTCCATCATATTGTAACCCATCCTAATGCCTCCTCACACATGACCTATCCTAAGTGGGGGCATTCTATTCCTTGGTAATGTATTCCTTGGAGACTTAGCATATCCACCTCGCTTCTCCCATTACTTCCCTTCATCTTAAACCCTTCATCTCCCAATCCTCTTTCCTATCCACTCATAATTTCCAATCCTTCCATCTCCCAAATCTCCCTCCATTCCTTTACCACAATCCTTCCATCCATCAATCCTTTCTCATAGTCTATCCCTCTCACATCCCTTGTCATTGGTATCTAGATCTAGGATACCCCCATGCATCCAATGTCATACATTCATATCTCTTGGCTCTGTGTAGTCTACCATCACATCCAAATCCTATCCACCTCCTCTAGCTGTCCAAAAAATCAAACATCAATCAGCCCATCCAATAACATCCTTGGTCTTATTCCCAACCATGTTGCAAGCCTTTATCTCAACTCATCATCATCATTGGGATGCATCCTTCCCAATCCTTGTGTTGTTTCTGGATATATCGTTCCCACATCAACCTTTCCACCATCAGTCTGTCTTGGATTTTCATCTCATTCAAGGCAATATCATGCATATCCCCATCATCTCATCCATCATTGTAAGCCCTTGTACATCTTGTAATTAGTGTCATGTCTATAGCATCAGTTGTGTCTCCACCTAGGCTCATTTGTACACATGTGTCTTTATGTCCCATCCTTTTTGTCAATTCAGCCCTTGTGTCATCTTGGCCTTCAACCCTATCTAGCGAGTGCTTCAACAATCATTCGTTAGTCCCTTTGAGTTTTGAGTGTCTTACTTGTCTCCCATCATATGAATCCTAGTTTAGCAATCCATTATTAGTCATTGCAGGATGTATCCTTCATCATATCAGACCAATCAAATCAATCATCACCTCATCATCCTCCCTATGGAAAAATGTATGTAAGATGCTTGTTATTTCTTTTGTTATTTTGGATCTTTGTTTATCTTTTGAGCTTCCTTATTTTACCTCCTCACGGTCACCACGATCCTTTATATCATGGTGTGTTGTGAATGGTGAAACTAGGGGCAAGGTCTTGATCTTTTTCTTTCTGCGTGCATGTTTGTGGGTTCCTTACATCGTATCCACCCTAGTTCTTTGTGACTTAGGCGTGATGCTGGGGCAATCCTTGCATGTTTTTTGAGTCAGTCCATGCAACATATTTTACAAGGCCTTGGTTCTTCATAACCTTGGATAGTCTCTTATATTTCTATATAAAAATATCACTACATAACATCTCCCATTTTGGGAGGTGCCAGCTCAAGCTTCATATCCCTCCATCCACTTATCCTTCGCTCGTTTTGCATACATCCGCTTATCCATTTCAAGAGAACACCCATGTTCTCTTCAACCCTCCTTTCCTCTCAAGGGGGCGTCATCATCCTCATCTCCCATCATCTTTTCTCCTAGTCACTGGGGCATCTTTCCTAAGCCAATCATTTTCTTCCTAGCTCTATGTCATATTTTTCTTTGAAATGATACTACTTCGTAGCACCATCTCAAAGAGTGGAAAAATGTAGACACCTAAATTTGATTAACAAATTTAATTAAATTTAGCTCTCTTCTATGCATTATTAATTAAGTAAATATACATTATTTAATTAATTTATGTCAACCTCATAGCTTACTTAATTTAATTAATTAGCTATAGTCCAATTAATCTAATGAAAACCGACAACCATTTAATTAATTAAATCCCCTTCCTCTATTAATTTAAATAATTATACTTATCTATTTAAATTAATTCCCTTTTATCCCACTTGTGATTAAATAAATCCTATTTAATCAATTTGAGCACATGGCTCCTAACTTTAACCCCTAACCTAACCTATCCCAACCACTTAACCCTTTGTTCTAACTCAACCCAACCCCTTCACACATGCCAACCTCTCTTAATTAGTTAATTAACTTGGATTAACTAATTAACCCCCCACTCATTCTCTCTCCTCCCATCACATCCTCCTAATCTCCCACTTTCCCTCTAATTAATATTAATTTCTCACCTAATCACTCTCTAATCATTTGCACAATCCTAATCAAATGGATTAACAAACCCAACTCAACTCTCAAGTCCCATCACTTCCCACTCCCCAACCCAAGTTACATATGACTCTTACACCTCTTACACATCTCTTACATCCTCTTACGCCCTTGTTCCCTCCAAAGGAATATTTAATTCCTTTTTCACATCCCCCAAGCCTCTTCACACTTCTCCAAATCCCTTCACACTCCCCTAAATGGTCACATTCCCCAATCCTACTCCAACCCCCAATGTCCTCTCAATACTCTCTCTCATTGTGACACTTGTCACAATGCTATGCATTTGAGAAAGCACAATCCATGTGCTCTCGCTTGGATGCATCTTGAACCTTCCTCATCTTTGCATCTCAATCGTCCATTCAACCCTCCTCTTTCCTATAAATTAAACCTCATTTCATTCACAAATCATCCACCTTTATTGAAAAGTTATCATTCCCATTTGAGAGCTAAAAATCACCATCATACCCTCATAATGCCAAAATCATCCCAAAGAATAATCCTTTGAAGCTTGAGAAATCCTAAATTTGAGCACACATCTCATCTACTTGGACAAATCTACACATCAAAGGGAGCTTGCTAAGTTTAAGAAAGGTTTGCATATTCTTAGGCATTTTGTTTGGTTTCTAGTTCTATTTTTTCTAATCTTATATGTTGTTTTAATAATGTAGTTTGAAGGTTTTCACTTGTTTATTGCATTCCTATTTGAACTCACACTTTTATTTCACACATCTAGTGTGTTCTAGAATTGATGCAACATGCCTCTTGCATTTAATGAATGATGGATAGGGGTAGGACCCCTAATTTACCTCTGAGATACTCAAAAGAATCCTTCGATAGTGGCTTGGTGAATATGTCAGCAAGTTGTTCTTTTGAATTCACATATTCCAACATTACAAGTTTGTCTTGTACTTTATCTCTCAAGTAATGATACTTGATAGATATGTGATTGGTCTTTGAGTGCATTACCAGATTCTTTGATATGTTTATAGCACTTGTATTGTCACAATAGATAGTGACTGGTTCGGTGATCTCTTCTTGCATACGTTCTAGTAGCTGTTTGATCTACACAATAGTTGCACAATTCATAGCTGCAACAACATACTCAACCTTGGCAGTAGAATGTGATATACAACTTTGCTTCGTGCTAATCCATGTAATTATTCTTTCTCCTAAAAATAAAGCTCCCCCACTTATATTCTTTTTGTCATCAATGTTTCTAGCCCAATCAACATCAGTGTAGATTTTCAAGTCAAAGTATCCTCCTTTATTGTATAGTAGGATAGAATCTTCAGTGCCTTTCAGATATCTAAAAATTCTCTTAACTGTAGACATATGTGTTTCCTTTGGATCAGAAGAAAACCTTGCAACAATTCCTACTGCATGTGCAATATCTAGTTTTTTGTGCACTACATATTGCAACTTACCAATCATGGATGGGTAGAGTGTCTCATTGACTTCTTGTGACTCATCCTCTTTAGATAATTTGCAGCCAGCAACCATCGGTGTTCCAACCGGTTTTGAGTCATCCATACCAAAGGTCTTTAGGATCTCCTTAATATATTTTTCATGTGTAATATAGATCCCATCCTTTACCTATTGAATTCGAAGTCCAAGAAAGAACTTAAGCTCTCCAATCATATATATTTCAAACTCCTTTCTCATCTCCTCAGGAAAAGTTTTGAACAATGTGTCATTGGCTCCAAAGATAATGTCATCAACAAATATCTCAGAAATTAAAAATTTTCTATTGCTATCACATTTCATATACACATTGATGTTGTTACTAGTTCTCTAAAATCCTATTTTGATTAGATATGAATGCAATCTCTCATACCATGCTCAAGGTGCTTGTTTCAATCCATACAATGCTTTGTGCAATTTGTATACCATGTCTGGGTTAGTGTTCTCAGCAAATCCTTCAGCTTGTTCAATGTATACTTCCTCTTCAAGAATACCATTGAGAAATGCAGACTTAACATCCATTTGATAAACTTTGAATCCTTTATAAGTGGCATATTCTAGTAGAATCCTTACTCCTAATCTAGCAACAAGTGCAAAATTTTCATCATAGTCAATTCCTTCTTCTTATGCATACCCCTTGCAAACTAATCTTGCTTTGTTTCTGATTACATTACCATGATTGTTTAGCTTTATTTTGAAAATCCACTTAGTATTGATTACATTCTTATCTTTTGGTCTCGGTACCAAATTCCATGTATTGTTATTTTGAATTTGATCTATCTCTTCCTTCATTTCTTTCATCCAATCTTTACTTTCTAAAGCATATTTTACTTTTCTTGGTTCAAGTTCATATATTAAAGAAGTGTTTTCTCTTACCTTGCTTCTTGTTTGAACTCCAGTAGTCTTATCTCCAATGATTTTTCTTGGTGAGTGGTGTCTCTTTACATACTTTTCCAATACGGGCTTGGTAGCCGCTGGTATCTCTTGATTTCTATCATTTGGTGGAACCTCTCTCTGCTCATCTTCTTCCTTGATTTGTTCTTTTGATAGGGTGTCAGGAATCTCAATTTGTACATAAAAAATCTTTGATAATCCCCGGGTTCCTTCTTGTTGTATTCATCATTCTTGTTTGCAAATTCATCAATTCTCACAATTGCACTTTCTACAATTTTGTTAGTATACTTATTCAATCATTTGCATGCTTTTCTCTTTGCAGAATATCCCAAAAATATTCCTTCATCTCCTTTAGAGTTAATTTTACCATCTCTTGCATCTTTAAGAATATAACACCTACTTGCAAATATTTTGAAGTAACTTATATTTGGTTTGTGTCCATACCAGATCTCATAAGGTGTTTTTTTAGTTCCCTTATTCACTTGGACTCAGTTAAGTGTATAAGTAGCAATGGTGACTTCTTCTCTCTAGAAGGTTTGAGAAATCTCATTCTCAATCACCAGTGTTCTTGCACAATCCACAATGGATTTGTTCTCCTTTCAGCTATACATTTCTATTGTGGTGTTCTCAGTGCAGACATCTGCCTCTTTATACCATGTTCATTATAGAAGAGTGTAAATTCATTAGATGTAAACTCTCCACCTCTTTCAGATCTCATACATTTCATCTATCTCCATGTTTCTTTTTCAACTCTAGCCTTGTACCATTTAAACATTTGAAATGCATAAGATTTTTCTCTTAAAAACACAATCAACATCATTATAGAATAATCATCAGCAAACAATATGAAGTATCTATCTCCATAGTATCTCTATGTTCTCATGGGACCACATAGGTTAGTGTGTACCAATTCCAATATACCTTGTGTAGGATAGGTTTTTCTTGTAAAGCTTGATTTATTCATCTTACATGCTTGACATCCTTTACAGATTATATTCTTATGTTTTTCTAGACTTGGTAGACCTTTTACTCTGTTCTTTTTACTTACTTTGATTAAGTTTTCAAAGTTGACATGACATAGCCTTTTGCGTCATAGCCATACATCTTTAGTCTTAGCAAATATACAACTCTTTATGGATGTATCAAGGTAGAAAATTTACCTTTAGATTGAACTCATGTAACAATCAAACTTCCCTTATGATCCAATACCTTAACCTTCTTGTTTTGAAATTCTAGTCGGTGACTTGTATTGTTTAACAATGCCACACTCAACAAATTGTATTTCAAGCCTTCAACCCAATAAACATCACCACACTTAGTATTTTTTAGTAGAATTATAGAACCTTTTCCTTTCATAGGATATGGGGCATCATTTCCAAATCTAACATTATCACCATTATGCTCTTTCAAAGTAATAAACTTATCAGGTTCACTAGTCATGTGGTGTGAGCAACCGTCGCCTATAATCCATGCATCATTTTTACTTACTTGTGATATTAGGGTCTTTTCTTGAATGTACATTTCTTCTTCAGATTCATCTTTAATAGAAAAATAAACAACTTCTATTTCATCTTCATCAATTTCATCATTAGATGAACCTCCTTCAACATTGTAACATTCTTTCTTTCCTTTGTTCTTGAAATCTCTGAATCTTCTAAATCTGTTCCCAGTCTTTTTGTTGTCTATGTTATCTCTCTTCTCATTATTGTCAGGACAATTAAAAGCTATGTGACCAATATTGTTGCATGAATTTTTTTTCAAAGGTATCTTACCTTTGTAATTTCCTTTACCTCTCGGTAGTCTCCTAGCCAATACTGCTTCAAATCCAACTTCATTCTTTTCATCTTCGACATATAGATCTTAAATCTTACTCTTACAGCTATGAAACCTTTCACTAGCACTACTTGCATATCCATCACTAGATCTAGAATCTCTAGAATTACCAAGATTCAAGGATGATTTGAATGCAGATTCAATCTTAGAAGTAGCGGGCAAACTATTATCAAAATCATTTAGCTCAAAAGCAGTTAGCTTACCGATTGTAGCATCCAAAGTAACAACCATCTGTGGAATGGATCTCAGCTCTTGAATAGAAGATAGATAGATGGAATAGATAGGTAGCAGTGTTATAAGCATCTTTCTTGTAACATCTTCTTCATTAATGGTTCCACCAGCCCCTCTAATTGCAATAGCAATCTCCTTTAGTCTTGTGATGTATGCAGTAATGTTTTCTCCTTTCATTTTCATTGATTCAAACTTTCCTCTTAAGCTTTTAGCTTTAGCTTTCTGAACATGTTGATCTCCACCAAAAACTAGTGTAACCCTATCCCACACATGCTTCGTACTAGTACAACCTTCTAAATCATTGAACTCTAGGTCAGTGGGGGTAGAAGTTATCTCTATCATCACTTGTGTATGTTCTTGTCTTTCTCTTATCTGTTCAAGTGTTAGAGAACCAAATAGTGGAGGTGAGTACTATTTTTCAAGATGATCCAGTGCATAATCTCTAATACCATATATGTGAAGCCTCATTTTGTTCTGCCATGTGGAAAAATTATTCCTATTAAACTTTAGTGCTTCTCTCTTATACATCTTTGAATCTTTAACTCAAGTACCTTTAAACTTATCTTCTCAGAGTACTAGCTCTGATACCAATTGTTGGTTTACCCTACTAAAGATGGTTTATTGAGAGGGGGTGGGGGTGAATCAGAAAATATTGAACCTTAATACTTTAAATCTAAACCTCTGATTCAACTAGGTGATTCAAACAAAAACAACAACCAAAACTTGTAAATACTTCACAGACTTGATAAAAAACATATAACATAAGCAAATAACATTCACAGTTATCAAGAATCACATGTAACATGAGATTTAATGAGGAAACCAAATTAGAGAAAAACCTTTGTGGGAATTGTCACCCATAAAAATAAATACTCTTTTTAAGTATTCTCGGTTAAGATCCAATCCTATTAAAGATTACAATGCACATTTGTTAGATGTGACCCTGTTAGGGGATTTACCTTAGACCTATTAAGATCTTCACCCTGTTAGGAGTGGCTTGGTTAGAGGGCTTAACTATTCATCCTAGAATGTTACCTTTCTCAAGAATTTACAAAAAGACTTGTTAGGTCCACTCGGTTAAGAGATTTTTTGTTACAAATGTTACTAAACAACAGTGTACTAATATGACCTATAATTCTGCAACTATACTTTTCTTGATCAGATCCTTTTTATGCTCTCTAAATCTTACTAGCACCAAAAACTCATCAGTCTCTCCTCTAGACTGGTTATCTAATTCTTTCACTACTCTACTTAGTAGCTCTTCAACTTATTACTTCACCAGAAACTCTGTATAAACATACAAACTCATCAATATATAGGCCTTTGTTTTGCCTCTTAATCCTATTGATTAGGTTTTCCCTCAATTGTGCTCAGTCGTCCGATCTTCTCAAATGAACCGATTCAATGTATTTGCAACTCAGTTAAGTGGTGAACCATGCCATGTGACTTGCACTTTTCCTTGGAACTCACAACTTTCTTTTTTCGCTTAATCTACATCACTGATTTTGAACTTTAGTTTTCATGACTATAGATCTTGTAACATACTTCGTCTACGTGCTTGGAAACTTCTTGATCTACATGCCTTTGCATTAAATTAATTATGCTCCTTGTATTCAATCTTTTTTCATGCTCTATTTTGTTCTTGGTGACTTCAGTGAATTTTTTCACTTGGTATCTGACTTTGACCGGTTACCAACCTTGCTCCGTAACTGACATTGCTCGGTTGTCAACTTTGCTCGGTGATTTTTCATTTCTTTGCTCGACCGACAAACACTTCACTACTTGGTAACTAGGTTGTTCCCTTTACCAATTTGACCTTTCTGCTTTACCAACTTAACAACATCAAATGCTAAGTAAAAATAATTATACCAATAATTCCTTATCATTGTCTGATCTTTATTATCTGCCCAATTAAGTTTCTCTCTGATTGATATGGCAACTTAATATGAACTAGAAATCAATTTCTTGACATCAATGAAAAAATAACAACTGATCTAATCATTCTACTTGTGTGTATTCTTTTTAAACTCGGTCTTCGTCACCATTACCATTAGTTGGTTAACAAATCATTGTCTCTAAAGGAATCTACCAAGAGAAGATTACAAAGAAAAAGACAATATTTGCTAAGTAACCTAAAAAAAAGACCACAAAATTTGATTTGTGGTGTGTGCATAATGTGTAACAAAAAGTGGAGTGTATTCCCCCACATTAAAGCAATTGTGTATGCCTTAATCTGATCAATAGCTTTAAGGTAGCATACATGTATCCAAAATACAAGCATGTTTCCACTATGATATGCCCCCATACAAGGGAAATTCAATGGAAATAATCACATGACAAAAAGAGAACAAAGAGATCAACTAAGTTTGGGGTCAGTATGAATATGTGATCTAACTTATGTATATGAGAATAATCGCAATGAAATGATCTCGTCCCCCAAAGGCGGTAGAACTACAATCATAATGGAAGAAGAGAACATAAGAGAAATGAACAAAACTCTTTTTGGGTCAACATTGTGGAGACCAAAAATATAGATAGCTATTACCACTTTGCATCATCCCCGAGGAGACAACACAAAGGCACATTTACAACAGTAACGCATGCATGATATAAGATATATACGACATATAGAAGAATTGATATATAAATAGAAGAATATCACATCAGGTTCAATCTCTTTATCACCTTGTGTCAACGAAGCAACAAGGTTCATCTAAAGATATATATCAATAACATATAACAAACAAGAAACACACCATGGGGGAAGAACATTATGAACAAGCAAATAGACAAAAGAATGCACCACACAAGAGGATCTATTCAAGCATATCATCTTCCAACCTTTCTTGCTAAACATTGTTTAGGAAAGTTGGAAAACATGTGAGAGGAGAAATTTAAAGCATGGTAGATGGAGCTATTGCAATTTCTAAACAAGGGCCATGCTCTAATGATGAGTCACTTTCTTGGTCACAAGGAGCAAGAGATAATATTTTAGAAAATATTTCAGACAATTCATAATTAATTTCAATAACCTCATACATATCACCAGAATCATTAGGATCAACATCATTTGCATCATTAACATTAACATCATCAAAAAGACTATCTTCATCATCTAAATTAATCATAATAGGATCTTTAATGTGAAAAATAGAATCATCATGTCTAGACAATTTAGTTTTGTATTGCTTCTCCCATTTGCATTTTACATAACGCCCTGGGGGATGTGGCTTTGTTGGTTTTATGTGTCTATATTTCATAATTATATTGGATGCATGAGAGTTTGTACCTTTTAAATGATCTTATCTATGCTATTGCATTGACAACTTGTTATGTCCTTATGTTGGTTGTATAACTATTGGTGATGCTAAGTCTTTTGAGACTTTTATTCTGAGTTTTGAGGATTTAGTGTGTTTAGGTGATTATCCCTTTCTGATGGTGTTAGGTTGACATTATGAGATGCACCAAGTTCAGTTTATTCTTGTGCTTAATTAAATATTACCGCTGTGGTTATGATTGTTATCTATGGGTGATCCCACAATATCGTGTCCCACTTTTTGGCCAACTTTGACACTAAAACAAACATTGTGAAAAAATCTTTGCTTCCGGATACCTGTTGCTGGAAAACCATTAAGAATTTGAAGATGATGTAAACTAGTGACTTTTAGCATTTTGTTTTTAGTTTCTAAATATTTTTTTTTAAAAAATGGAATTGATTTGTATCCATTTTTCCTTCTCCTTCAAAAAGTGATTTGTCTGAAAAATGTTGGGAGTGACACTCACTTTGATGAACATAACGTGTTTTCTAAAAATTATAAAAATGTAATTCTTTTGAAGTTAGGTTTTTAGTACCAATATCTAGGGAATCCAATCAGTTTTGTTCAATTTGGTTGAATATTTTATAGTTTATTGAGTTATGAAGTGACATTAACTTTAATTTGCACATATGTTCATTTTGATCTCTCTAACTTGATATGTATATATCAAAAATCATTTTTTTTTATTTTAATTATTTTCTGGCTGATTTTCCTTAGTTGAATTCCAAATGCCTGGAATTGTTTTAATTAATTTTGGGAAATGGCCAATTAGTTTATTAAGTGGCCTAATATTCTAATTTATAAGTCACTTTTATAAAAATGCTTATATGAGGCAAAAAATGAGTTTTAGACTTCACTTTTCATTTTATGATTTTCAAGTTTTGCTCCAAAAACCCTCTTTGGAGAATTTGATATTTTTCTTGTTGTGGGAGATTGGCTCATTGGATCATCGTGAGGATAGGCTCATTGGATTCATAGCGGAAATCTTCATCTTCTCCTTGATTTTCAACTCGATTGAAGTCTTCTACATTTTTGTTTCTTCATTCCAGTTTTTTAGTATTTGGAGTGAGGTAGGGCTTTCTCATTTTTATTGTTTTACTTTGTTTTGTCAAATTATTTCGATTGCTAAATTTTTGGGGGTTGATAAATATTTTTCCCCTCCCTTTTCATGCATTTCCATGACCTGGTTGGGCGAGCATGAGTTTTTATGTATTTTCATACTTTAGAAATTGAAGTTTTTACCTTGTTATGCTGCTTGATTTTGTATGTGCTCCCAAAACTTGAATTTTATTTGATTTTTGGTAGTTTGGGCATGTTTTAGAAGTGGGTTTTCAATTTTGTTGAATTCCAAGATGTTTGAATTTTGGGTGTTTTTGGTGTCGCATCGTTTTGCATGTCACCCAACAATTGTCTGATGCCTTATTAGCTTGAGTTGAATTATGTTTTTATTAGACTTTGCTATAAGAAATAGGATCGTAGAGTTGGAATCGTTAGAGGAAATTTCAAGTATTTTAATATCACAAACCGAAAGTGCTCCATCAATTTAAATTTGTGTATTTTGCCTTGTCAGATTTGCCAGAATTTTTAGTGATTGGTTGCTTTTAGGAATTGTGTGTCATCCTGGTATACTAACAAGATGACTTATGGATTCCATGGAAATCCACACTCTTGTTAAGTGGCCTATTGAGTAATGTGTTATTGTTTATTCCTTTTGGTTTCTACTCGATTGTGTTTCTCGAGTGTGTTATGTTCTTATTATCTTGTTGCTTTTCCTGGATCTAGCCCCTTGCATATTGTTATTTCATTGTTTATGTGGAGTTGGTTGCGCTCACCCACAAGAATGTGAGAATTCCTATGGTGGATCTTGTGAGATCTAAACTCCTAGATATAGGCTAGTTGAGTATTTGATCATCTAGGGGCTGGGTTGGGAAATTGCATTTCTTTGTGGCACTCATCATATGGCGAGCAAGGGTATGTATGTGTAGACATGTGGAGTGGCTTCTCATGGTTATTCCGGCATGGAAGTGGCTGATAAGGTAATGTGAAGAGGTTTAATAAAGTGATAACCAAATAAACACATGAGTAATAAAACTTAATGCAAGCTAAGAGAACCCCTTTATGGTATGAGGCCTCCCAAGGGAATTGATTGACCATAACATACATTGCTTGGGCTAGTATGAGCCAAGTGTGAGGGTGTGGTATTTGAATGACAACTAGTCTCCCATGTGAGCTGGTATGAGGCCTCCCGAGGGATTTGATTAGCCATACCACATACCGCTTAGGCTAGTACAAGCCAAGTGATGATGCTTCACTAGAGTCCCTACATAGTATCATATAGTGTGTTCTAAGTAGTGACCTAAAATATTGCATTTACATTCATGCTCATATGTGTACCTTGAGTCATGCATTGGTTGGTGTGTGTGTAGCCTCTTGAGTGTCTATGTATTATGTGACTTTAGTTGGGTCATTATCTCCATGAGCACGACGGGGTGGGCCTATGGGTTCCACATGGTTGGGTGGCATTGCTAACCTATACCACTGTTAGGGATTAGAGTATAGAGATGATCTTCTTCTAGCTACATGATTGGAGCTTGATGCTCATTTGTTCTTCAGGTTACCTTCGATGATTTATGCAGTTATCTTGTATTCATGCTTTTGTAATTGTTGTAGATAATCTAGATGTTTTATTCTTTCAATAATGTCATATTTATGCTTTTGGGGTAATCGAGTGTCTACCTCCTTGATTGTCCATTTATAGCACTCCTTGGTGTGGATTTTACCTTCCTTTTTATGTTTTCCTTTCCTATTTTCTTCCCTTGGGTCATAGATGCAGCTAATTGTATCAGTATCTATATGCTCTCGTACAAGTTAGAGTGGTTTCCCGTATGGTAACTTGTAGGGTCTTGTACGAGATCCTGCTTCTTGTATGGGCTTTTATACTTACTCATATGGCTTCTTATGGATTCTCATATGACACCATACATATACTCATACAAATTCCCACTAGATTTACTTGTACCGTGGATAGAGGGAATTTTCATCCTCAAACGGAAGATGCAAGTTGGTTTTCTAGATACCCTTTTTGAAGATACACCTTCCCAAATCATAATAGATTAAGTATATGTCACTTTGGGGTAATTGAATCTAATCCATGTTATACTATGTATTTTAATTCGGTAAATGAACTTGTATGATGTAAC
Organism: Thuja plicata; assembly: GCA_018584345.1. Classification (NCBI taxonomy): domain Eukaryota; kingdom Viridiplantae; phylum Streptophyta; class Pinopsida; order Cupressales; family Cupressaceae; genus Thuja; species Thuja plicata. Next base: position 1,595,608 of record MU228410.1, on the reverse strand, counting down.
CATGATAGGGATTGTACTTTGGATCTTAAAAAGAATAGATTGTATGTTCACATAGTAATTTGGATGAACCTTGTATGTTAATCATGTATACGGTAATTAAATCATGTTTGTAGTATAGGCGTGAAAAACTTTGGTTGTTGTGTTTAGTCTTCTAATTGTGATATGTTTGCATGTTGGTTAACTCTTATCTTTTAATTTTTTTATGTTAGCTCTTGTTTGATCCTTGTGTCCAAGGATTCTGGGGTGGGACATTACATCTGGTATCAAAGTCATGTTCATATGTCGGGATCTCGTGGTATATGTTACCCGCTTAGTTGATGTTGTTGGTGTGTAAGTGCTAGTGAGTAGTGTTGCGAGTAGTGGTAGATTGTTACCTAGGTACCTAGGTTTGGCATTCTTGAGTGTTCTGGAAGGACCAATGCAAGTGACATTTGTGGGGGGAAGAGTATCTCATAAATCTCGCATCTTTCAGGGATGGATGATACCCCTATGTGAGTATCTCTATTGAGCACTTTAGACTATAGTATGGTGAGTTGCTCTTAGTTTGTGAGTGTTTGGTGACTCTTGCATGATCCGTGTGCATGGATGCCTTGGGACAGTGGTTATGTTGTCTTTTATTTTAGCATGATATCTATTGTGCAGATGTTGACCCTGGACTGTTGCAGGAGTTGATATGCCCTTGTGTGGCTTGATTGCGTGTGTGATCCCTTAATTGGAGTCTTTGATTGGTGTCCATGTTTGGCCTTGAGTGCATATTGTTTTACTCCCTATTTGAGTAATGCGCATTGTATTTTTTATGTTTATTTCTTAATGAGAAAGTAAATAAACTAATTCATGTTGGTTATATGTGGCATCTTATTTTTTGCATTGTTATGCATTCCTGTTGTAGAGCAATGCTTATGTATCATGATAGTTACTGAAAAGAGGCATGCATTGGTAATGAGGAATGAAATTATTTATTGAAATAGATCATTTGGGTTAATGACTTATGTCCCCAAATTGCATGGTTATTAATCCTTTTGGAAGATATTTGTGGTTATGAAGCATATGTTGGGATTGTTTGTTCAATGGAATCATGTGAACCTAGAATTTTGTACCTTGTGACATTGCATCTACCTTTCTTTGAGTGCAATAAGGCCACTGTAGTAGTAGAGATTATCTAACCCCTCTGACATGCTGGAATTGCTATCATACCCTTGTGAGTTGGGTGTTGTCATATTGTTATAACTAGTTTGATGACTCGTGGTGCAAGTTGTGCATACCTCATTGTGGGATGAACCTTTGTGGTTGTTGACCAATCATTTTTTGAGCCATTATCATGTAAAATCCCTTGTTTAAGTGTGTTGAGCACCCCTCTGAGAGATTAGGTCTCATGTTCTGACCCCTATGTGCTTATCCTTGTGACATAATCACCCTTGTGCATGTTGTGTTGCTTACCCAGAGAATTCATGTCGTGCATTCCACATATTTTTAGAGTTAGTCCTTTGACCCTCATTTGTTAAGTCCCTGCATTATGGAAATGTTGCATTGCATGGAAAGGAATAAATAAATTTGTATTAGGAAATAATACTGTTGTATTTATAACAATTACAGTTAAGCGTATGATTGAGACCATTGACAATTCATTGTTTGATGTATGTGGGCATGTTCTCTAATGCTGTTGGGATGATTTATTCCTCTGTACTGTGTGGTGATTACTACCTCTTGTGTGATGGATTTTATTCACAATGTTTTGTAAATGTAATTCACTATTGATGCTTCATTTTATTTTCTTGGTGGATATTTCTATGTGTTTTGTGGTCTAGCATCATTTTGGTATTTTCATTGCTTGGACTAGTCACCAAAACTTCTCTACCTATCTCTTTGTGACAATTGTCACATTTGATTTATTTTCAAAATGTGCACATTTTTTGGATTTACTATTGGAATTGATAATTCCCCCATTTGCATTTTCCCCTTTTGTTTTGTGGTGACTAATCCAAATTTTTTCTATTGTTGCCCAGTTTTGTGTTTTGTGACTAATGCGGACCTCTGATAATATGTCTAAGGGAGAACATCACAAAGAACATACTATATTGTGTTTGTTGAGTAGTTGTCAAGATGTTAATGAAAACATATTTTTATTTTAATTATGAGAAAATCTTGTGTGGTACATGAAGAGAAAAGCAAGTTAGTAATGATGTATGTGCTTGTTAAGTATTAATGGATTTTAAAATGCATTGGATTGTAAATATCCTTGGTATGGATGTCCATAACTTCATTGTTCAATGGATGAGTAAATGTAAATCATGTTAAATGAGATTATAGCCCTTGAAGTATGTGCAATTGTTAGAGAATTAATAGTTATTTTCCGCAAACTTATTTTGTGCATTGATTGGAATATTTGTGTAAATGCTATTTCATGTTATTGTTCATACATATCTTATGCGGTATTGGTTGAGCTTGAATTCATGATTTTGTTTCAGAATACATGCTCATTGTGATTCTTGTCTTTTCCCATGATGTGATTTGGAGACCTTGACCATTTCCCTTCTTAGCATTTATTAATTCTAGACAATTGGGTACCTATGAGTTTTGATATGCGTTGTGGGTCTTGATGATTGTGCATTGCTTTTGTACTTGCCTCCTTTAGAGTGAATGTGGAGGTGTTGGATGTACCACTATTTTCTTTTAGGGTTGGTGAGTTTTTCCAATGTATGCTACCCATGTGGGCTTCCCTAACTCTTCTTGGATTGACAAAGTGTGGAGGTTGAGAGACTCCCTTTCAAGTCCTGACACTCCCATAGTTATATTCCCTTATAGTTAAATATATTATATTATATTGATTAAGTTATACTCTTCTTGGCGATATTCCATGTTGGAAGTCTGGTTGCTAGAGGATTGCTAATAGTTTGGTATTTGATGCAGGAGCATCCTAGGTGTAAGAGAAATATTGCATCACCCAAAAATATTTTTTGGTTTCTCTTCAATAAGGGCTATTTTGTGCAGAGTTGCTATTTCTGGAAATTTACTATTTTTAGTGAGTTTTTCGTTTGAACTTAGAATGTTCTATTTTATTCCCTGGAGGTTCAGTTTGATTGTATCAACCTACCAGTAAATTTTCATTGCCAGATCAAGTCTAGTTTTGTAGATGTTGAATATTTTTGGTATTGGCAGCAGGGTACAAAAACTTTGAACTTAGTTTTGAAGGCTTTAGAGGCTTTGAATGGGGTTGAAACCTTGGTTGACTAGAGCTTGCCCAAGTTAAGCCTTGTCGAGAACTTCATGGAATTTCCAAAATGGGGTTATGACGTCCCATCAGGTTAATGGGTGATGAGTTATGGTCTCCTAAAGTTGCGCTACCTGAACTTGAAAATGTTAAAGTTTCTTAAAAATTTCTTTTTGGATTCTGAAGTTGTTTGGGCCTATTCTAATGTAATAAAAATGAATAATAATATCTTAGGGATGGTCAGCCTCAAACTTTAGGGTTTAATTTCTAGAATCTTCTTGGGTGGTTTAAATTTCCTATATATTGAAGGCCCATAGGGTTGTCTAGGGAAGTTCTGGGTTATGCATCTGGTGGCTCTAGCTTGCACAGTATTTTAATAAAATGCCCATGTAGCTGTGCATGCACATTTTTTTATATTTCAAAATATTGTAATTTCATTGCAGATAATAGAAATCCCATTTCCTATCTTTGCAAATATTGTTATTCTCAATTTTGTTGTGTGTTTGTGTTGATAAGGGGAAAACCCTTCATCAAGTGGTATCAGAGAAAGAGTTCCTGAGTGTGAAGACAAATCGCTGATTGTGAGGAAGTTTTTACCAAGACTGTAGTTATGGGTTATGTTGACAAGGGTTTGTGACCGGATCTGCCAATAGAGGTAAGTTGTCATTGGGTACCGAGGTACCAGCCAAATTTGCCTGTAAAGGTTGTCTAGAGAAATGATATTCTCTGGGCCTTCAAGCATGTGAGAGTTGGGTCTCGACGGTGCGGGGGCTAAGTTGGACATTATGACTATTTTGTTCGGGGGGATAGCTAGTTATCTCGACTCATCTTCTCCAGGGATTTAGGTAAGTAGGGTTTCTTGCAAGCATTCGTTACTCACCAAATAAAATTCAAAAGATACGACAAGGTTAGAGACATTCCATCTACCTATAGTCATGCAAATACATTTAAAACATCAAACTGTGCTCTGAAATGCTACACTAAAATACTGAATGCACGCACAAACATCATTTCATATGTATTCAATAGCAAGGGAAAAGAAGGTCGTTAATCTACTTAAAATATCATAGCAAGAGACATAAGAAACATACAGCATGAAAAGTATTAAGTCAGAGATCAAGAGACCAACAACAACATTTCCAGAATCCTTATTTCTTCATTAATGGTGTTCCAACATCACTGGTGAGTACATCAAAAAATCCAAGGGAGCATCTATCTACTGAAAGCTTCTAAAGACTAAGGAGCATTGAGCTCTGCAACTACAAGAATTGAAAACTGAAAATGCTATAGCTATGGACTGCAAAATCATCAATTTCACCGCCCCTTGGAATGAGGTCAGACTTATTATTTATACACAAGCTTGCCCTAAAACTAACCTAACTTAACTTTACAATCGACTAATAAAATACAATTTCCAGTGGCCGGTACTACCTGCACCACACTACAACAACCTCGAGAAAAGCAGAGGTCTGACATGTCAGAAGAATGAGACAAGAAAATAAGTATGGAAGAATCAGCCTCGAGAAGAGATCCAGAGGGAGAACAAAAGAAATCTGATCCCCTAAGGATCAAGGCTACATGCCTTATTAATGGAAAAGTGACTCACTGTCTTGGATGTGCCAGGTGTTATGTTGGAGCAACACCTTGAGAAGACCACCTGTCAGAACTGATCCTTGAGTCGACGTGCCCTCCTAGAGTCACCTACTTCCTATCATCCTTATTAACTGTGTGATAATGACCTATCATTTCTAGAGAACCTAGACGTGGGCCATCCAAAGAATATAAATTTATGGATCTGGAACTCCGACATCTGGGAGCTTAATCTCAAAGAATAAAGAATACAAAATATGCATGACTAATGGAATTGTCCGGACTCCGGAGAACCTTATTGCTCCTTACTATTTTTGAATGCTTCTAATACTTGGCTCACACCTACTTTTTCTATGTCCTTGATGCTATCCCATCGAATGTAAAAACCTCCAACTTCTCTTGGACTTCTCCGGCCCCATTCCAGAACTCATCAACCATCTTTACAACATCATGTGCCTGGATGATCATCTTGGATAATCTTGATAACCTGCCTCTGTCAAATCTCTCACAACCGGATACAGAGACTCCATTCACTCATCATATTTACTGAGGACATAGTCCTCCAGGGTGCATGTCCTGGTGGTGAAGGGGTCAAACTATGACACCCCTACCACAAATGCCTAAAAGAGGCGCAAAGGATATTGAGCCGCGGTCACCTTCTCTTTTAAGGCCTTAACCAGTTCCTTTCATACCTTGATTTTGAGGCCAAGTTTAGAGTATTGGGCCTAGAGAGAATCATACGATTTGTCTCCCAAAATTCCCACCTCCATGATGGTTTCCTCTCCGGCGTTGAAAATTTCCTCCAAACTGGCCTTCCATTTTTCATACTTCTCCAAGTCCTACTCCCATATAATAACAGAGCCATTCGCTTGACTAAGGAGAATATTGATCTGGTAAAGATCCAGGAGGGAAAACACTAGGAATTGTCTTATGGCACCTATTTGCTCAGTGACCCACCCATCCACAGTCTGTGCCTTCTTCTTCATGGCCTGGAGAGAATCCATGTCGCCCTGTGCAAGCAGCAACCCGAAGGAAGAGGCTTCATGATGGATCTTGGCCAGAGGCTGTGTAAGTTCCGCTAGAAGTGCAAGGAGATTTGCATTGGTTTCTCTTTCCTCCTTTAACTTCTAGCCTTGTTTAATGTATCGATCCTCCACTGCTTTGGTGGCCTCTCTCAACAGGTCCAGTTCACCCTGCTTATCTCTTCTCCCCAGTTCCACTTCTGTAATAGTGTAATCTTTGGGCCTTACAACTGCTGCATCTGCATCTGGAGGAGGTGTTGCAATTGTCACAATTGTACTTCCTATTGGACCAGTCTAGAGGGTATGGAATGCCCGTTCCTTCTTAGGCTTCTAGACCTCTACATTTCAGGCCATCATCTTGGCCAGGGAGAGATGAATGCCTATTGTTACTGCCAGGGCCTTCCTCTTTCTTGATTCTACCAGCCATTGGGGAGGTTGGGGTGGCTTTGCTGTTAGGACCTGGGAATTTGGATTCCTTTCAGAATCTGGTGGTATATTCCCAGGATCAACATTGTCATCGGGATCCTTTTATTTTTCTTGTTCATGTTCCTTCTCCTTCTCCCCGGAGACCTCAGTATTCTCTGCTAGGTTGGCGTCCTCTTTTGTGATGTCCAGAACTTCTTCTCCTCTGGTATCAACATCACTATATTTTCAGGGATTTCCCCATCCTTCTTAGTATCAGTTGATTCTACGTTTATATCTTTAGGGATTTCCCTATCAATCTGCTACTATTGTTCTTTGGCATCATCAGTTTCACCTGCCGAAACATCTTCCTCCACTGGAACATTTTGTGGAAGTGGGTGAGGTCTCTGGCCAAAATTTAACAATGCGGCTGCCTCTACCACCTCACTGAATGTACTTTGGGGAAAATGGTCATCCAAAGTAACCAAAGGCATTTGGAGCGTGATGAATGGGGGTACGGTTGATCCTATGGGTCTGGTTTCCCCAATCATTGGTTTCTCATCTATTATTTCCCTAGGTTCATCCTCGGTCTCTTGGACCAGTGTCTTTTCCCATTTGGGCTCTTTTTGTGTTTCCTCCCAGACTTCCTGCTCTGCGGAAGCTTCTTGTTCTGTGACTTCCTCTTCTTCTGAGGGGATATCCTCTTTCTCCTGGGTGACGATCTCTTTCACCGTGTGATCTACATCCTCATGGAGTTTCATGGGCTCATCTGCCCTGAACACATTGTCAAAATCATTGTGTAGGGGAGAGGAATTAGAAATATTATCAAGTTTAGGGGAATCCAAATTGACATCAACTAGATGTAGGTCTGGCATACTGGGGTTGGGCCGGCAGCTGCGCTTAGAGTGGGGGTCACCCTCTGATTCTTCTTCCTTAGTAATGGGACCCCAGTATCCAAAATACTTGTAGACTCTGCCTCAGTGAAAGTCTTCCTGCTCATCATTGTGGCTAGTGATGGGGATCCTACCGGGCAAGTAGATGTTATTGGAGTTACGAGGAGGCTAGAGTAAATTTGTGCGCTTATCTATTGGCTAGGCATCCTCGCCGACTCCATTTGTTTTTGTAGCTGTACCATTATGGGGGTTGGGCTTGGAGAAGTACCTTAGCCAGGGTATCTTTTTTCTCTTTCCCCTTACTTATGCTGGGTCCGGCGGTGGCGGTGAAAGTTGAAGCAAACCTTCGAACAATCGGTCCCTTCCGGGTGCTCTTGGGACACACCTGGGCAAAATAATTATGAATGGCCTCTAAAATGGGGTGGCATACTCCCTTGATTGTCAAATCCTCTAAGGTGGCCCAATCCACTAGAGGGAGGTCCAATTTATCCAATCCCTTCCCTTTATATGCTGGGTCTGTTGGTACTCCTAAATTTGGAGCAAATTTGGAGTGACCATGTTAATTTTTTCAGACAAGCAAAGTAAGTACCCTTGAAAATTTTGTGTGAGAAGGCTCAGTTGGAGTGATTGGAAAAGGTGCCTGGATGATTTTTACGAGATACAACTTGGGAAGAGGTTTCAATGCCTTCCATTTGACATATGCACTGGGTCCCAGCTCCTGATTTCCAATTCTGACATGTTTAGGGAGTAGTCATTTTGAGGGGGTCACCTAATTCTGCACTTTGCTAATTGTAAATTTGTTGTCCGGAGCCTACTTTGCCTCTGAGTATCTTACACCCTGTTGAGTTTCATAGTTCTCCACTTTGGGAATGTTTAGCATGCATATCAGAGAGCTTATATTTTAAACCTCAGGTCATTCCGAATTCGTTTGATAAGTTTTCATACTTCCCAAAGTTGGTTGTTCATGAACTGTCTCCATTTTTGTCCTGTCTAGAAATCTGAATAGCCCAGTTTGACATGTTATAACTTTTGACCAGTTCACCCAATTGAGAAAATTCCTTTTGTATTGTGTTCTAGTGGTCACACACTCCATATTTTCCAGTCTGAAGATCTTTATGAAATCAGATGATACGTTTTCAAGAACCATTCTGATAGTGATTAAATCTGATTTCCTGTGTTTTCAGGTTCAGAATTACTAAGTGACCCACTTTGAGCTTTTGAAAGTCTGTACCCGGGTGAACATTTTGGATAATTGAAGGTTGACCTACATTATAAACCTAGGAATGAACTCTTTTGAATATTCCCAAGCCTTGACCAATCTGGTTGATCACTTTTCTTTGCCGATTTCGAACCCGATTTCTACATATTCACTGTGTTAAAATTTAGGAAGTGTTAAAGTGCTATCTTTGCAGATCGGTATCAGTTCAGGAGTTTGTTTTCAGAACAAGAAAACTGAGGGGTCATGTTCTACATATCACATTCAGTCAAGATCCAAAGGTTGAGTTTCTGAAAGATCTTTTTGATGACCCTATGAGTTCAGTTTCAAGGGCAGTCTGTTTAGTTTGCAGTGCGTAAAAGAGTTAAGTTTACGAAATGCCCTACTTTGCCAGTGAATAACTTTTGGCCGGTTGATTCTTTTGAAGAATTTCTTTTTTCATTGTCTTGCAAAGCTGACACACTACTTCCAGTTCGGATTTGAGCCCCCTATTAATCTATTTGTCAGCCTTTTAAAATAAATTACGGCGATTAAAATCATTTTTTGACAATATGTTTGCAGTGCGAAAAAGGAATGGTCATTTTTGGGAAATGATGTCTTTCCATCTGAAAGTTGTTTCCAGGAACCAATCAAGGCATCATGTTCATTGCATATCAATGTACTATCTGACTTCATGGCAAAGTTCCCGAATGTGTTTTAGTCTTTTTGCAATGGTCGATAAGAAAGGGATTTGTGGTGATTCCGCAGTTGTACCTATGTAGTCTTCTGGGAAGCTAAGTTTGCATTGCTATTTCTTGTGCCGGAGACTGAATCTGAAGGAGTCCTTTTGCATGCATGCTTGTTATATGTGAATGAGTCTTCTTTTCAAATGACGAGGTTAGATTACTTGTTTCCATGAATTTTTAAGGCCAGTTGTGGGAGCCAATTGCCTTTTAAAGGTTCGAATTTGAAAAGGTAATTTTGAAGGCGTTTATTTAATGACAATTAAGATAGTTTGCATAATATCTTTCACACCACATACATCATAGGAGATTAGAAAGGGAAGATGTGGATTATATGAACAAGGTGCATGGAATTTTGGAAGATTGTCTGTGAAGTGCTTCCGAACTTGCATGATTTAGTTCCTGGACAATCAAAGAGCAAAACCAATGAGAAATTAGAAGGATTATCAAATACTCCATTAATAGAAAGGGAACTGTTTGAAAAGATTGTATTCACTTTCAAAGTATTGAAGACATCAATGGTGGTGTTTGCATTTTTCAAACATTTAAATTGTAACTTTCATGACAAAGCATTTGTGTAGATAATGAAGGTTTTGGGGGGGGGTAGTCTTTAATCAATTCCTCAGCTATTAGTCAGCGCAACAGTAATATGTTTGAATAAAATCTTTCAAGAAGGTGCTTGATCTTATGCAATACATTCCACAGGCATATGCCATAGTCCACAAGGTATTTCCAGCTGTTGGATGGACATGTGTAGTGTCATTCTCCCAGCCATGGTTTTCATAGTGTTTTGTTTTTGATTGTTTTGTTTTTTAAAATCTTCAATGAATGAACACCATGCGCAGTTTATTGGAGTTAAATGCTATGCTGAATGGATGCCATAGAGTTTGTGCAAAGCATGACCAAAGGGCAGAATGTTTGCACAAGTAATGGGGGAAAAATGAAACATTGCAAACAGAGATTGCCAGACAGTAGGCTGCGATGGTTTTTGGGGAGAGGTTTTGAGTTTTTCAGAGATTCTAAAGCATATTTTGTAGATGTTTCTCCATAAGAAGTGGCGCCCAGGACTTAGAAACAAGATCATGCTTTCCATTTGAAGAGATTCGACACCATTTGTGAGCATTTTTTGATGCAAAGCCCAGGAAAATGAAAAAATAGTATATTTTCAATATCCCACATTGGCTGGGCAGTGGACTTTTTTCATGTTTATATACAAAAATGAAAACATATAAGGTAAAGAAGAAGCCCAGAGGCTTTGGGCGAGATCTTGAGAGCTGGAGGAATGCAGACATAGGCCAAACATATTATTTTAATACAAATTTCAAAAATGGCTTAAAAACATGAAAACAAATTGTCCCACATTCATTTGGTAGAAGCAAACCGAAGAGTTTATAAGCTAAAACAAAAACATATGAATTTGAAGATGAAAGAGAAGGCTCTGCACGCGCACACCCTCATCTGACTGCCTTGGTTTCCATGCCCAAAATGCAGGTAAGTAAATTTTGACAAAAATGAACAGTGATGCAGGTCGCGATGTCGCCGGATCCAGATGGTCGCCCAGTCGCCAGATGCCCCAGTCGCCCAGTCAGGAGTAAAACCGCAGCTAACCGCCAGAATTTTGAGACCTGGTGACTGACCGCTAGCGGTCAGTCGTGCAGTCGCCTGAACATGAAGATAACTGCCCAGATTCGGCGACTAACTGCTAGGGGTTAGTCGCGAGGTAGCTAGATGCCAGAGGAAGCTGTTGCGACAGGGAGTTAACTGCTGGTCGCGATGTCGCGAGAAGGAGTTTGCCGCCGGGTGCAGGTCGCTAGGTCGCCCAGAACTGACAGAGGAGGTCAAAAAAGTGCTTGCGACTTGGATTTCATGGTTGTCGCATGGTCGCTGAATCAAACTGAGGTTAAAAGGATGAGTAGAGCATAGTTTTTAAACAGCTAATGAGGGACTGCCACGTGGTAGTGGGCCCACATGTGTGGCATAAAAAATAATTCTTTTGAATATCTTTCATTCTGACGTGCAACCAAAGGCAAATGGAAAAAATTAAATTTAAAACTTTATTTTGCTATAGTTCAACTATATGGAGAAATTAAAATTTTTTTATGCTCAGTTGCAAGTAGAGACCTGATTTTCAAACGGCTGTCCAGGGCTCATATTTGGTCTGAAATATCAAGTATTATATACCGTTGGAATCGTCTCAAGACGAAGAATCCATTTCTGCAGGTTATTTTTGCACAGCTCTCAGAGGAAAAAAATAGTATTCAGTTTTCTCTTCAGGGGTCATTAATGACAAACATGGCAGATGTATCCGGGAAACTATAACAAAATCAGATTTGACAGAGCTTTCCAGAGGATTTTTGAAATCAGATTTTGTTCTAGATGCATGAGTTAAGTTTCATCTGTAAATCAGAGGGGGAATAAGATTGGATTTCCTTCCAGAAGCATGATAATATTGACTAAAGGAACAAGCAATGTCTGCAAACATTAAAGAGCATTGATGACAATTTAATGGATGAATCAGCTATTTTCAAAGGGAAATGTGACAGATTGCAAGGATATTTTGTAGATGAGATCAGATTGAAAACTTTTCAGTGGGAAAAAGAAAGAGATATTTTAAAGACATATCAGATGTTTTCTCAAACAAGTGGAGTTGAAAAATTGACTAATTAGTCAGATATTTTTAGAAAGATGAATGCAGATCAGATTTGAAGGGAGACATGTGTCAATTTCTCAGAAAGATTAGGGTTTCTCCTTCTTCTTTATCTTTCTTTCTTTTCTTAGTTGCAATGGTTCCTTTTCTCTACCCAGAGCAGGTCCCTGTTGGTCTTGTGGAAATTTTATTGTAAGTTATACTTTTGTATCTCTGTATATTCATGAAAGCTTCTTGTCTGGATATGTTGAAGCAGAATACAATAATAGAATACAGTATAGTTTTCCCTCTTTCATATTATCTTGTCTCTTTTCATTCTGTTTGTGCTCTAGTGTGCTTCATCTGTAAGGCATTTGAAATACACCAGCTATAAGGTAGTTTGTCTAATTGTTTATGAGTTCCTTTCAA
>MU228410.1:1525803-1569919 GCA_018584345.1 Thuja plicata | reverse complement strand
CATGTCTGAAAACTCTGTCAGAAGATACTGCTGGAACCCCCACTGAAGTGCATGATCAGGTAGAGAAGACAAGTGTCTGAAGAGCTGATCAATCGAACCAGGAAGCAATAGAACCAACAGGTGAAGCGCCTTTTAACATGCACTGAGCGCATTTTTTTTAAAATGCCAAAACCTTAATAAAATAAGATTTTTTAAATTTTTTTTCTCGGTTTCCGTGCCCGTACGGCACTGGAAACCAAATTTTTTTTGCCTCGGTGCTAACTTGTCCAAAATGGACAAAATTTATGTCGATTCTAGGGTTTTTGGGCCTTCCAGACGCAATGGAAGTGTCTGTTTGGGCCCAAAATACCTCCAAAAATAGAGACCCCCCAGAACCACTAAAGGAAGCCGAAAAAGCTTCAAACCCTCACTGCTTCAACCAAGAATGAACAGCCAGCTGCAGAGTGGCTCTGATACCATGTTGAGATTGATGAACATCAATCTACCCAAGAACACCTGCATGCATAGCTATTACAAATAGAATGAAACATACAGAAGAGAGAAGGATCCAGAAAGCTATGGCGGCCGATAGGCTAGAGACTGCAAACCCATTGTGAAAGAAATTATCTTCTATTAACACAATAATGAAAATAATATAATCTACTTAAGAATTACAAAGCGGACAATCCTTATAAAGGATGCCGAAACCCTAAAAAGGGAAACTAACAGAAATAGAAACTACCTAAGGTTAGCTTAAGCAAACTAGAGTGAATAGGGAAGTTACTAATTAGATCATAATGATTTAAATTAGTAACCCCGATAGACTATTACTCTAACATGCAAATGTTCCCCACTTGGTGGTGAACACCATTTTGTCTCTATCTTCATACTTAACCATGACTTGGTTATACCCAGAGTATCTTTCTAGGAAGGACATCATTTGTGATCCATTCATGATTTACAATACCTCATCCAATGAGGGGAGAGGGTGATTATCCTTCTTAGATGCCTTGTTTAAATTTCAAAAATCCACGCAAAGGCGGATCTCACCACTTTTCTTCCTCACAGGGGCGAGGTTGGAAACCCACGTAGTATGCCGGATTGGAAAGATGATCCGGGCTGACAAAATTTTTTGTACCTCCTAATGAATTAAAGGTTCGATCAATGGGTAGAACGGTCTTTGCTTTTTCCAGAAGGGCTTAGCATCAAGTTTTAGTGGGATGGTATGGGTCATGATAGATGTATAATAAGTTTTCAAGTCCTCATACCCCCATGCGATTACATCAATATATTCTCAGAGAACTGTGAGAATATTCTCCTCCTCAGGGGAGAAGGAGGTGCCAATGTGTACCAGTTTTTCTTCACCGGCCTAGCTGATGTTTAATTTTTTGAATTTTCCTCCCTCACAAGAGGATGATATCTTCTCATGACCCTGATGGTCTGAGTTGAAGACTCATTCTAGCGCTACCATCCCCTTAGGGATGGTGTTGGTTGGTAATTCTATGATCCCATCATCTTCTTCACCCTGCCCAGTATCATCGTGATCTCTTTCTTCCACTATTTGGTCCTGAAAAATACCAACGTTGGCCATGAAGACCAGGATATGCTAATCATCTTCAAAAACCTAAAAGTGGGTGACATTGTCTGGGATAGATGGGGTGGGGATCATCTCAACAGATAATTTATGGAGTTGGGAGCCGGCCATTAGCTCAAGGGTGCTGGCGAATATCGCGAGAGCATCCAAAACATAGTTTCTTTTCTGGGGAATGAGTTCAATGCCGAAGGCATCAAAATCTTTGATGAGGATCCATGATTGGTTGCGATATGCAGCCATCCTTTTATCATGATAGGTGTATTGGCTCCGGACCTACTTTATGATCAACTCTAAATCACCCAGCGCCCAGAGGCAGGTGATTCCCTTTCTTAGTGAAAATAAGAGTCAAAGGACCAAGGCCTCGTACTCCATGACATTTTTTGTGTAGTTGAGCTGCAGCCTATAAGATGCAAGGAAAGATTTCCCCTGTGGGTTGATCAATTCCACTTCACCCCCAAAACCTTGCTTGGACTAGGACATGTTGAACTTCAAGGTCCAAAAGTCATTGTTCATTGTCTGGGGTTGGGAATTCAAAGTGGTCTTTTGATTATTTTTGGGAAATTTGGGAGGAGTTTCCTCCTGCTTTGATAGCACTCGGGTGAGGTTTCCCCCTGGAGAATCCTGTGGATGGGATTCCTGGACTGGCGACATCATGGGGATACCACCAGAATGATTGCTGGGTCCTGACACATCCACTTCATGTTTCTTCTCCCAGAGGGCATTGATGTGTTAGGCAGCAGTAGCAATGCAAGGCTCACACTCAAGTTCTGAATGTTTTTGATAATGTAACCAACACCAAGTGTCAGACAAGAGTGTAGTGGGGCTCACTGCGGTACCCTATGAGTTAACTTCGCCCCTTAATTTTTCATCCAGGTCCTACATTCTCTAAAAAATAATGGGATCCTCCCCCGAGGTGAAATCAAAGGTCAAGATTTCTAGGGGTCGGTACACCCCGGGGGAAGTCTCAGAGAAGAGGACTTCATTCACCCTCCCAACTTCGGTGAGGGCCTGTTTCATTGGGGGCTCACTTTCTACCCATATCTGGTTAGATTATCCCTCCCAGGGGAGCCATAAGTGGGAAAAGTCAGTGGAGAAATACACATTGAGGGACTTAGACCAATTGTGACTTAGTAACAACCCATAAGTCTCTAGGATTTCCACCACTTGGATGTTAATTAAGATTGCTATCCTGGGGTCTTGGATGAGCTGAATCCAGATGTTCTTAAGCTCACCTACCATTTTTATAGCAGTTTTGTCCAGCTGGACTACTGCGCCGTTAGATGGAGTAGGATGAAATACAAGCTTCTGGCATATGGATAAGGGCATGATGTTACCCGAAGCTCCAGAATCTACCAAGCAATTGTAAAGGTTCTTCCCTTGTATGTTTAAGCCTAGTAAGAAGGGAGGATCCTTAGTGTTCCCCTAGAAGACAGCCGCGTTGGCATCATCAAAAGTGACAGTCTTGGGTGGGCGAATGATAGTTTCCAAGTTTCCCAAGAGCTTCTAAAGAGACTTCCTCTACTTGAGACAGTTCAGCAAGACCTCCATCAAGGTCATGGAGGTGGTAGTTCATTCTAACTCCCTTGTGATGTCAAACCTCCCCCCGGGGAATTGTTGGCTTCCCTCGGCCAGGTCCTTAGCTTGGTTAGAGCTAGGCCCTTTCAGTGGGAAGGGGCGATCAGTTGTGTTATCTTGGGGAGGGGTGTCTTTGGGAGGCATGGGTATGTAAACTGGTCCTTTACTAGCCTGACTCCGGGTGTTGTAGGTAGTCCGTGGGTTGGTGAAGGCATTAGCCTCAAAGGCCAGAATAGATTCATCAAAGAACCCTTGCAATCTAGGTTCTTCTTCATCTCCTTTGTCTGCTCCAAAGAAGATGGTTTCATAGGTGAAGGCACCATGAGTGGGCTCTTGAATGGGGGGTTCTGGGGGAGTAGGATCAGTAGTTTATTGTTTGTCTAGCTGAGAGATCATGATGAATTTCTCTAGCATGGCATAGTTCACCTCAGAATGAGAGCTTGTGTCGTGCAATCTACACTAGTTGGTCAAGGGTTGGAGTTCTGTGACTAATGTGAAATGGGAAGGTCTAGCATCACCCTGATTAGTGTTTTGATTTAGAGGAGGATCTCCGGTGTTAACATTATTGTTCCATTATTGTTGGTTGGGCCGAGGCTCGTTATTGTAATTTCTTCCTTTGGAATTGTTATTTCATTGGCCGGAGAAGATATTCCCTCTCTGGAAATTGGTATTGTGGGGTGCGAGAGACCCCGCCTTTAGCTGTCCCATGTCCATGGTCAATGAGGACAATAGTCGCTGAAGGGATTCAACCTCGGCAGACAGCTGGGTGTTCGCATCACAATGTGATGGTTGTTGCAGTTGGTTCTCGGGAAAGACAGCAGTGGGTACCAGAGTCGAGGGCGGCAGTCCTCCAGCTGTAGATGACTGGAAGAAAGGCACTCCAAAATGTTGTGTCTATGGTTATTATGTTTGTTGTGGCTGGTTCTAGGGAATAAATTCTAGACCCGGTATTGTTTGGGCTTGCGATGGATATACGTACTAGGTCTGTTGGTCTATCGACAGTGGTGGTGGGTTCATGGCCATCGTAGGGGCACCCATTTTTTGATTGGGGTTGTATCCCCTGGCATAGGAAGTTCCATCGGGTATCATGTTGAAAGGCATACTCTACCCAATCCTGCTCAGAGATTTGTTCAAACCACGGGACAAATCTAAGGATAGGTTGTAAAATTTTGCTAGATTATCCCAGTTAGTGGGGGTGGTAGTTCTCCATAGGAGAGTGGCAGCAAAAGGGTCCATTGCATTCAGGTAGGTCTGGATGGTCACTTCTAGGGATGGGATGAAAGGACCCGTGCACCGCTTCAAGGCATGTTGGAACCTATGGTTGAATGCTACAAGGGGCTCATTGGGTTCCTTCCTAATGGAGATGAATTGGTTGTGGGACCATGCCAGGTCCATGTGCACACAAAGGCTTCCAGAAAGGCATCTTCCATATCCTGCCAAATATTGATGGAGTTGGCGGGCAGATTAAGGTACCAGTTCATCTTGTTATGTCTCAAGGATAGAGGGAACATCTGGGTCACAACATCTTGATGTTGGATCCGATGTTAGTTCATGGCATCTTTGTATGCCTGTAGATGCTCTTCAACGATTCGTGAGCCTAAATGTTCATATCAAGGAAAAATCTTTTTCAGGTGTGCAGGAAGATCGTTGGTCACACCTGGAAATGTTCCCATCGGGGACCCGATGTTACCAAAATAAGAAGCCATTGGGGGTGTTGGGTTTTGGCTGAGCCGAATGTTGATCCCCGAGGTTGTCTAGGAGATTTGGGTATTCTGAGATGTAATAGATACCTAGATAATGTTAGTTGGATTTGCTTTCAGTGTCCGTTTCTTTCAAGCAGGAGGCTCGAGTTTGACAAACCTTCCAGGATTGGGGACTGACCTAAGGATTATTTTGAATCAGGCTAGTGAAAATGATCCAATCCCACTAAAGGTCTACTTCCTAAAACTCAGGCTTGGGGAACCCTCAGGTAGTGTAAAATCTAAATCTTCAAAATGGGACAAGCTCATGCCCTCCTTCTAGTGCCAGTTTCTGTTCACGTGGGTTTTGTGACCAGGTCTACCAACAGAGGTAAGTTGTCACCGGGTACCAGCCAACTTCTCCTATAAAGGTTGTCCGGAGAAATGATATTCTCTGGGCCTTCAAGCACGTGAGAGTTGGGTCTTGACGGTGCGGGAGCTAAGTTGGGAATTATGACTATTTTGTTTGGGGGGATAGCTGGTTATCTTGGCTTGTCTTCTCCAAGGATTTAGGTAAGTAGGGTTTCCTGCAAGCATTCGTTAGTCACCAAATAAACTTCAAAAGATAGGACAGGGTTAGAGACATTCCATCTACCTATAGTCACACCAATACATTTAAAACATAACACCGTGCTCTAACATGCTACACTAAAATACTGAATGTGCGCACAACCATCAATTCATACATATTCAATAGCGAGGGAAAATAAGGTCGTTAATCTACTTAAAATATCTGAGCAAGGGACATAATTAATATACAACATGAAAAGTATTAAGTTAGAGATCAAGAGACCAACAATGGCATTGCCAGAATCCTTCTTTCTTCATTAATAGTGTTCCAGCGTCACTGGTGAGTACATCAACAACTCCAGGGGAGCATCTATTTACTGAAAGCTTTTAAAGACTAAGGAGCATTGAGATCTACAACTACAAGAACTGACAATTGAAAATGCTATAGCTATGGACTACAAAATCATCAAATTCGCCAACCCTTGGAATGAGGCCAGACTTATTATTTATACACAAGCTTTCCTTAAAACTAAACTAACTTAACTTTATACTCAACTAATAAAATACAATTTTTGGTGGCTGGTACTACCTGCACCACACTACAACAACCTCGAGAAGAGCAGAGGTTTGACATGTCAGAAGAATGAGACAAGAAAAGAAGTATGGAAGAATCAGCATTGAGAAGAGAGCCAGAGGAAGACCAAAATAAATTTGATCCCTCGAGGATCGAGGCTACATGCCTTATTAATGGAAAATTGGCTCACTATCTCGAATGTGCCAGGTGTTATGTTGGAGCAGCACCTTGGGAAGACCACCTGTCAGAACTGATCCTCGAGTCGACGTGCTCTGCTAGAGTCACCTACTTTCTGACATCCTTATTAACTGTTTGATAATGAATGGTCATTTCTAGAGAACCTGGATGCAAGCCATCCAAAGAATACAAAATTGTGGATCTAGAACTCCAGGATCTAGGAGCTTAAGCTCAAATAATAAAGAATACAAAATATGTACGACCGATGGAATTGTCTAGACTTCGGAGAACCTTATTAATCCTTACTATTTTTGAATGCTTCTAATACTTGGCTCACGCCTTCTTTGTCTATGTCCTTGATGCTGTCCCATTGACTGCAGATAGCCTCCAACTTCTCTTCGACTTCTCTGGCCTCGTTCCAGAACTCATCAACCATCTTTATGACATCATGTGCCTAGTTCATCATGTTGGATAATCTTGATAACCTACCTTTTTCAAAATCTTTGGAAACTAGATACATAGACTCCATTCGCTCATCAAATTTTCTAAGGATGCAGTCCTCTGGGGTGCATGTCCTAGTGGTGAAGGGGTTGACTTGACACCCCTACCAAAAATGCCTAAAATAGGCCCAAAGGATATTGAGCCACAGTCACCTTCTCTTTTAAGGCCTTAATGAGTTCCTTGCATACCTTGATTTTGAGGCCAAGTCTGGAGTACTGGGCCTGGAGAGAATCATATGATTTGTCTCCCAAAATTCATACCTTCATGATGGTTTTGTCCTCGATGTTGAAAATTTCCTCCAAACTGGCCTTCCATTTTTCATACTTCTCCAATTCCTACTCCCATATAATAGCGGATCCATTTGGCTCACTGAGGAGAATATTAATGTAGTAAAGATCTGGGAGGGAGACCACTAGGAATTGTCTTATGGTAGCTATCTGCTCGGTGACCCACTTATCCATAGCCTGCACCTTATTCTTCATGGCCTGGAGAGAATCCACGTCGCCTTATGCAAGCGACAACCTAGAGGAAGAGGCTTCCAGATGGATCTCGGCCAAAGGCTCTGTAAGTTTTGTTAGAAGTGTGAGGAGATTTGCATTGGTTTCTCTTTCCTCATTTAACTTCTGGCCTTGTTTAATGTATCGGGCCTGCACTGCTTTGGTGGCCTCTCTCAGCAGGTCCAGTTCACCTTGCTTATCTCTTCTCCCTAGAACCACTTCTGTAATAGTGTAATCTTTGGGCCTTACAGCCACTACATCTGCATCTGGAGGAGGTGTTGTGATTGTCATAACTGTACTTCCTATTGGACCAGTTTGGAGGGTATGGACCATCTGTGCCTTCTTAGGCTTCTGGGCCTCTGCATTTTGGGTCATCATCTCGGCTAGGGAGAGCAGAATGCCTATTGTTACCACTCGGGCCTTCCTCTTTCTTAATTCTACCAGCCATTAGAGCGGCTGGGGTGGCTTCCCTGTTATGACCTGGGCATTTGGATTCCTTTTGAAATCTGGCGGTGTATTCCTGGGATCAACATTTTTATTGGGCTCTTTTTCTTTTTCTTATTCCTATTCCTTCTCCTGCTCCTCGGAGGCCTCAGTATTTTCCGCCAGGTTGGCATCCTCTTTCATGATGTCCAGAGCTTCTTCTCCTCTAGTATCAGCATCACCTATATTTTTGGGGATTTCCCCATCCTTCTCAGCATAAGTTGATTCTACGTTTATATCTTCAGAGATTTCCCCGTCATTCTACTACTATTTTTCTTCGGCCTCATCAGTTTCACCTGCCGGAACATCTTCCTCCACTGGAACATCTTGTGGAAGTGGGTGAGGTCTCTGGCCAAAATTTAACAATACGGCCACCTTTACCACCTCACCAAATGTACTCTGGGGCAATTGGTCATCCGGAGTAACCAAAGGCATTTGGAGCGTGATGAATGGGGGTACGGTTGATCTTGTGGGTCTGGTTTCCCCAATCATCGGTTGCTCATTTATGATTTTCCTAGGTTAATCCTTGGTCTCTTGGATTGGTGTCTTTTCCCATTCTGGCTCTTTTTGTGTTTCCTCCTGGACTTCCGGCTCTGCGGCTACTTGTTCTATGACTTCCTCTTCTTCTGAGGGGATATCCTCTTTCTCCTAGGTGACAATCTCTTCTGCCGTGTGATCTACATCCTCATAGAGGTTCATGAGCTCATCTGCCTTGAAGACATCGTGAACATTGTCGTGTGGGGAGAGGAATCAGAAATATGCTCAAGTTTAGGGGAATCCAAACTGACATCAATCGGAGGTAGGTCTAGCGTATCAGGGCCAGCGGCTGTGCTTGGAGTGGGGGTCACCCTTTGCTTCTTCTTCCTTAGTAATGGGACCCTGATATCCAAAATAATTATAGACTCTGCCTCAGTGAAAGTCTTCCTGCTCATCATTGTGGCCAGCGACGGGGATCCCGCTGGGCGAGCAGATGCTACTAGAGTTACAAGGAGGCCAGAGGACATTTGTGCGCTTATCTGATGGATAGTCAGCCTCGTTGACTCCATTTTTTTTGTAGCTATACCATTATGGGGGTTGGGCCTTGGAGAGGTACCTTAGCTGGGGTATCTTCTTTCTCTTTCCCCTTGCTTGTGCTAGGTTCGGCGGCAACGTCGAAAGTTGAAGTGGACCTTCAAACAATCGGTCCCTTTTGGGTGCTCTTGGGACACACCCAAGAAATATAATTATGAATGGCCTCCAAAATGGGGTGGCATACTCCCTCGATTGTCAAATACTCTAGGGTGGCCCAATCCACTGGAGGGAGGTCCAATTTATCTAATCCCTGCCCTTTATATGTTGGGTCCTCCAATGACCCGTCATATGAAAAACCCTTCAGAAAATTCTAAAGGTCAAGCACTTTCATCAGTCCTTTGGACATCCGTGAATGATGGTGGGCCTGGAGATCAAAACTATCTCGATAATCCGCCCAAAAATCTTCAATGTCTTCCTTATGTGGCAGGGATTTCCGGGGAAGTGCCAAGGCAATCTTGCCAAGGGGATCATAATTTTTCCTAGTGTGGTGGAATTCCACTAGTCCCAGGCTCTTTAACTCACTATCTGCCTCCTTTTCTATGGTGAGGCTGCAGGCATAATTCCCACAAGAAATTGGGAATGGGACGTTAGTGACCTTCTTTAATGTGAAGAAGGTGTGGAGTTCTAGGATCTACCGGTAGAACTCAAAAATAATGATTTTATTCCTGTAATACTGGGGAAGAAGATAGGGTTTCCCAGAGAAGCCGGTCACCTGAATATATGTGTTGCTGGAACTAAATAAAATAATAGCCGTAAGTACTAACCAGGTTCATCACCTCCTACAATAACTGGTACCTAGAGTCCCGAGTAAGTGTCAAAATATTTTGGTAAACAAACGCATTGTTTACCCTGCAAAATTTAGGAAATTGAGTTACCACTAGATCTGGGGATAATGATCCCATGGTGTTAATTGGCCCAGCCCATTCCCAAGATCGCCCACCATTCCTAAACCTAGGAAAGCCGATCTTTGTTAGGCCAGTGCCCATAGCACGTAAGATGTCATATATAATTTAGAACTCTGGACGATGCCTTTTAGCTGCATGTCCACATGATTGGCTATAATAGTTGCCCAATTGAAAGTCTGGTTGTGGGTGGTGATGCAGTAAAGAAAGTATTACATCCATTCTGAGAAATCCTAGACATGGGGTTGCCCAAAGATCTTGCATAAAAATATAATGCCCGCCTGAATGGGATCTTTGAAATCCCTGTGAGAAATTTCCAACTTCGTCTTTTTATGATCTCGCTTTTGGGACTTCAGGCACTGAGTGTTGAGATATTGCCGAGAGATGAGAGCAACTTCCTTGAACTCTTGTAATGACTTGGCCCAGTTGAGAATGACATACCCCTTGAATTGTGGAATCCCCAGCCCTGAGGCAAAAGTTGCTGTATCCAGATTGACAATTATCATTGGGTATTGTAATAGCTGAGGATCGGTGAGTAGAACAGTCTGAGTAGGTGCAGTGTAGAGTGTCGCTAGCTAGAGTATCAACTCTGGTGATTGCACCAAGCAAGGAAATTTTTTAGCCTTAATGATGTCAAAGGCGGTCAAGTGGGTGGCCATGCTATCTTTGCCGACTTTCAGTTTGTATATGGCTTGAATTAAGCCCTGCATTTCAGCCCAAAGTTTGGGTTATGTGTCTGTTATTTCCTACACTTTGGAGTCCACCTTGGACCCCACAAGAATACCCTCCTTTGGGTATTTGGAGGTTAGTGGCAGTTTAGCCAGCATCTTTTCAGCCTTGGTTTTTGTGGCTGCCCGAGAGGAGGTAGTAGGTAGCTTTGGGCTATCAAGAGGAGTGATCACTTCAAACATTTTGACCAACTATATGCAACCTATAAGACCAGAGAACCGTTAATACATGATATAATAATAATAGCTTTGTGGATACCAGGGAAATCATCACCATTTTGCACCTGTCCAAAAAGTGTTAGCATATATCAAAATCCCAGAGTATTTGAGATAAACATGAGTTGGATTTTGATAAACACCCGGGGGTTCCGGGGTATTGAACTAAGTGACAAAGATGGAATGAAGACCCAGGGGCTTCCCAGCACCCAGAGGCTGGAAGAGTTAGCCGTTGTCGATGTGACATGTAGAAGGCCATACTGAGATGACATGGGTCATCATGTGGCCATGCGATAGGTGGCGTAAAGGGCATTAATGGTGACAAGTGGGCTGACACAGGGGAAATTGAATGCCAAATGGGATGGGGTTTGAATGCCCACTCGTGGGAAATTAATCCTGCTATTAAGATGACATGATAGAGGAGAGAGAAAGATTCCATGTCTCAAACCAGCGTGGTGCCAAGTTCAAACCGTGGCGACTCCCTCTAGACGAGCTCGACAAAAATGGTTCAAAACCTGATGGAGCGCGGCAAGCTCGGTAGGAGGGAAGGATATACATGAGGTATACACTAAGATACAGAGGATCAAAGCTCTGCAAGGGCCAAAGTGGAGCTCGCAGAACAACAATGACATATATAGAACATCTACAGAGTATTTACACAATTATACAATATTTGTAGAGGCACAAAAGCTACCCTATGACAATGTACAATATATACACCAGGTTACAACTACATAGAGGGAGGAAAACCCTTTGGAAGAGCCAACCCACCAATGGGAGGCAACCAAAAAGAAAGACACAAAGGCGGGAACAAAAATGAATGAAAGAAAAACCAAAACAAAGATGAGCACAGCGGAGGCAAAAGACATAAAACCAGAGAAACAAAGAACTAGAGAAGGAAAAATGAAAGCCAACCAGGAAACA
Organism: Thuja plicata; assembly: GCA_018584345.1. Taxonomy (NCBI): domain Eukaryota; kingdom Viridiplantae; phylum Streptophyta; class Pinopsida; order Cupressales; family Cupressaceae; genus Thuja; species Thuja plicata. Next base: position 1,558,449 of record MU228410.1, on the reverse strand, counting down.
CAAAGAATGTAGGGAAGGTGAGCATGGGGAGCGCTCTACAACAAGGTCACCTTCGAACAATCACAAGAAAGCACCACAAATCAACATTCAATTAGCAACTAAACACAGGGAGAAATTTGTTGTTTAATCACCTTAATTGCCTTAAAATCACTCTGAGTGCTCTAAGTGTTTTAATCGTGGTAAATGTGAAAATGACAGGTAACTTGTAGTTATACCCTTAGGGTAAAAATAGGTTGCATCCTTTCCACAAACTCTGGAACAAGAAAACCTCCAGACTTCATGTCCAGGGATTCCATGCAACCATACCTTCTCACGAAAGAAGACATAATGGAAGAGAATCCCAGAGTCCAAAATCCGGCTCTGGAAAGGAAAAACAAACTCAGGGACCGGGTCCCGGAGGTACAAGAAGACAAAATAAAAAGAAAGACAACCCTCATGGAAGAAAATCCCAGAGGGAAAAAAAAATAAAACAATGGGAAGAGCGAAAGTGAAAAAGGGGGATGCAACATTTTGCCTACAAAATGTAGGGATGGGTATGCAGGGAATAACAGGTTCGCGTGATAAGCACCAAAAATGTCTCCATGAAGGAACCATGGCAGGAGAGTCGCAAGTGTGAAAAATGAGGGTTTTAGACTCCTCTAGAGACAAGTGCAAGCATTTCAAGAGGAACTGCATAGAGGAATGAATATTGCAGTTAGAGATGTAAGTGAACAGGAATTCAAAGAAGGACAAGGTGATCAGGAAGCACCTAAATATCTTGAGCATGATAGGATTTTGAGGGCCATTTACAAGATTGGAAAGAGACCCAAGATTGAAGTTCCCACATTTTCGGGAAATCTTAACCCAGAGGAGCTGATCGACTAGATCAATGATCTAGAAGAATATTTTGAGTATGAAGATGTCGAAGACCTAGATCAGGTCAAATTTGTGAATGCTAAACTGAAGGGTCATGTAAAACTTTAGTGGTAGGAGATTTAGTTGGAGAGGAATAGAAGAGGAAAGGAGAAAATCAAAAGATGGGACCGAATGGTGGAGAAGCTGAAAAGATAGTTCATTCCTGTTGATTATGAGCTTGATTTGCTGAGGAAAATGAAAGGGTTGAAACAAGCGGGAAAATCTGTACATGAGTATACAAAATAGTTATACCGAGTCCTGATGAGAACAAGTCATGCAGAACCTAAGAAGGAAAAATTTGTCTGTTATCTTTATGGGTTGCAGCCAAGTATTCAGGATGAGTTGAGCCTAGTTAGAATGACTAGTATTGAAGAGACATACCAATTTTTCCTAAGAGTGGAAGAGAAGCTAAACAAGAAGTTTGAAAGAAAGAAAGTTGGAAGAGGTCGTGGTGGAGGATACAAAGGACGGTCTTATGGAGGCTGAAATGAAGTTTAGAAAAGGAATGATGAGTCAAGTAGTAGTTAGAATCAGAGGGGAAATAATTTCAATCATTCTCGTGATCAACATAATAGGGATTAGAGAGGAAGAGGAAGAGAGAGACCATGAAGAGGAGGTTTTTGTGGGACATGTTTCTATTATGGAGAAGAAGGACATCAAGCCTATGAATGCCGACAATGTCAAGGAATTGTAGATAGGAGGACTGAAGGCCATGCATGAATTGCACATGCAAATGAAGAAGCTCAGTTAGAACACTTAGATGATGCTGAGAGAGGAGAAACCCTAGTTTGCAGGAGGATCCAGATAAAGCAAGAGAAGAGCTCAGATAAGAGGAAGAGCCTATTTTTCACTAGATGCAAGTGTGAGGATAAGTGTTGTGATGTGATTATTGATGGTGGAAGCACTGATAATCGAGTATCAGAAGAAATGGTCACAAATTTGAAGCTGAAAAGGGAAAAACACCTGCATCCATACAAAATTTCCTGGGTGCAGGATGACCACAAGGTCCTGGTCAATGAGCAGTGCTTAATAAATTTCAAGATTGAAAGTTACCGAGATGAGGTACTTTGCGATATCATCCCCATAGATGCATGTCATTTGTTGCTTGGAATGCCTTGGAAGTTTGACATGCATGCCATACATGATGGTCATGCTAATACTTATTGTTTGACAAAGGATGGAGTCTGACACAAGCTAAAGCCATTGAAGGAAATAGGAGAAAAGGTATGTAGTAATACCATAATATGTTTAGTTGATGGAAGAAAGTCTTAGAAGGTATGAGACATGAGCATATGTGTTTTTTCCCTAATTGCAAAAGTGGGTAAAGAAGAAGTAGAAGATGTACCAGCAGAAGTTGCAGACTTGTTGGAGGAGTTTCAAGATATTTTTTTTGACAATGTACCTTATGGATTACCACTAGTAAGAAAGATCAGTCACCATATGGAGTTGATCCCAGGGGCCAATTTTCCAAACAAGGCAGCCCATAGGATGACTCCAGTAGAGAGTGAGGAATTGAACATACAAGTGCATGAGTTGTTTCAGAAGGGATTGATTCGGGAGAGCTTGATCCCAAGTTTTTTACTAGCGGTATTAGCACTAAATAAAAATGGAGAATGGAGGATGTGTATGGATTCTTGAGCTATCAATAAGATCACTATCAAGTACAAATTCCCTTTCCAAGAATGGATGATATTATGGATTGTTTGAGTGAAGATGAGTATTTCACAAAGATAGATCTAAAGAGTGGATATCACCAAATTAGGATTAGAGAAGGAGATGATTGGAAGACAACCTTCAAGACAAAGGAGGGATTGTATGAGTGGTTTTGAATGCCTTTTGGGCTAACCAATGCACTGAGCACATTCATGCAACTCATAAATGAAGTACTGAAAGAATTTCTGTGTAAGTTTGTTATTGTGTACCTAGATGATATTTTGATTTTTAGTAAGACATTGGAATAAAATATGATGCATATTAGTAAGGTCTTTGAGAGGTTAAGGGAAGAAAAGATTCTAATTAATCTGAAGAAGTGCAATTTTGTGAAGAAGGAACTAGTGTATCTAGGATTTGTAGTCTTGGAAGAAGGTCTAAAAATGAACCCAGAGAAGGTGCAAGCTATCCTTGAATGGCCTACCCTAAGGAGTGCTATTGAGAAAATATATTTTCATGGTTTGGCTAGCTTTTACAAAAAAATTATTTAAAGTTTCAGTAGTATATGTGGATCCTTGACTCAAACAATGAGAGGGGATAGGAAAGAGTTTAAGTGGACTGTACAGGCAGATAAGAGTTTTGAATTGTTGAAAAGAAAAGTTACATTAGCCTGTCTTAGAACTTCTAGATTTTAACAAGGTGTTTCAAGTAGACTGTGATGCTAGTGGTAATGCTATTGGAGCAGTTTTGAGTTAGGAAGGTAAACCCATTGCTTATTTTAGTGAGAAGTTGAATGATGCCAAGATAAAATATTCTGTTTATGATCAGGAGTTCTATGCTATAGTTCAGGCATTGAGGAAGTGGAGACATTATCTTTTTCTGAAAGAGTTTGTTTTATTTACTGATCATCAAGCTTTGCAATATTTGAATGGTCAGGTAAAGTTGAATAAAAGGAATTTGAAATGGGTTGAGTTTTTGCAGAGTTACACTTGTGTTTTGAAAAAAAGGAGTAGGAAGTATAATAGGGTTGCATATGCCCTTAGAAGAAGACTGATTTTTCTAATAGAGATGCAAATTAAGGTTTTTGGGTTCAAGGAACTCAAGATTTTTTATCCTGAAGATCTAGATTTTGGCGAAGCTTGGAAATCTTGTAGAGAACATGTTACTCTGGATAGAACCAAATGGTTGGATTTCATAATCCAGGATGATATGTTTTTCAGAGGTAGTTAGTTGTGCATTCCAAAGAGTTCCATGACTGGACGAAGATTTTGGGTGAGATAAAACCATTTCTCTGGTTAGTGAGAACTATTATTGGCCACAACTGCAACAAGATGTTAAGAAATTTGTACAAGGATGAAGGGTATGTCAGATGGAAAAAGTAGTGAAGTAGAATACAAGGTTATATCAGCCATTAATTGTACCAGAGAATCCATGGGAGGATATTAGTATGGAATTTGATCTTGGCCTACCGAGAAATTAGAGAGGGCATGATTTCATCTTTGTAGTGGTGGATAGGTTTTCAAAAAATGGAACATTTCATTCCTTGCAAGAAGACTAATGATGTTGTTCATGTAGTAGAATTGTTTTTCAGGGAGGTGGTAAGACTAAATGGATTACCAAAGAGAATAGTTTTAGATCAAGACACCAAGTTTGTTGGGTACTTTTAAAGAACCTCGTGGAAAAATTTGAAGATAGATTTGAAGTTCAGCTCAGCACACCATCCACAGACTGATGGATAGATAGAAGTTGTGAATAGGAGTTTGGGAAACCTGTTGAGATGCTTGGTTGGAGATAAACCAAAGGGATGGGATTTGGTTTTACCACAGGCAGAATTTGCTTATAATAATTCTTTCAATAGGAGCACTGGTAAATCACCATTCCAGATAGTGTATGGGAGTAGTCTCAAAACTGCACCAGAATTAAGAAAGTTTGAAAAAGGAGAGACAAGTAGCACTGAAGCTAAAGATTTTTCAGAGCACTTGAAGAATTTGCATGATGAGGTGAGGTGATATATTAATAAAATGAATACACAGTACAAGGCTAAGGCAGACAAGAAAAGGAGGCATAAGGAATTCCAGGTGGGAGATGAAGTCATGGTTCATTTGAGAAAGGAGATATTTATAGTAGGAGCATATAATAAGTTAAAGATGAAGAAGTTTGGACCATGCAAAATACTGAAGAAGCATGATTCAGGAAATGCTTATGAAGTAGAGTTGCCTAGTGAACTCAATATATCACCAGTATTTAAGATTTTAGATTTGATAGAATATCATGAGGGAGGTGTTGAGGATCAGGTCATAGAAGCACAGTGGAATATTCCAACAACTACTTCAGCTACAAAGGAGAATGAAATTTTTTTGGACATTTGTGTTGGAAGAAGCACAATGAACATGATATATGAATAATATTTGGTCAAATGGAAAGGAAAACCTATAGAAGATTCATCATGAATATCAAGGGAGGAGGTCAACCATCTTGATTTTCCTTTGACCACCTAAGACGTGATAGGGTCATGTCTCAAATTACCCTGGGTGTCTGATGCATGAGCATCCTGGGTATGAGAGAAATCTTAAATCACCCAAAATATTTTTTGGTTTCTTTTCAATAAGGACTATTTTGTGCAAAGTTGCTCTTTCTGGAAATTTACTATTTTTAGTAAGTTTTTTGTTTGAGCTTAGAATGTTCTATTTTCTTCCCTGGAGGTTCACTTTGATTGTATCAGCTCTCCAGTAAAGTTTCATTGCCAAATCAAGTCTAGTTTTGTAGATGTTGAATATTTTCGGTATTGGCAGTAGGGTACAAAAACTTCAAACTTAGTTTTGAAGGCTTAGAGGCTCTGAATGGGGTCAAAACCTTGGCTATCTAGAGCTTGAGAACATCATGGAATTTCTGAAATGGGGTTACGACAACCCATCGGGTCAACGAGTGATGAGTTATGGACTTCAAAAGTTGCGCTACTTGAACTTGAAAATGTTAAAGTTTCTTCAAAATTTATTTTTGGATTCCAAAGTTGTTTGGGCCTATTATAATGAAATAAAAATGAATAATAATATCTTAGGTACGATTGGCCTCAAACTTTAGGGTTTAAATTCTAGAATCTTCTTGGGCGGTTAAAATTGCCTATATATTGAAGGCACATAGGGTTGTCTAGGGCAGTTTTGGGTTATGCATCTAGTAGCTCTGACTCGTAGAATATTGTAATAAAATGTCCATGTGGCTGTGCATGTTGCATTTTTGAATGTGCATGTTATATTTCAAAATATTGTAATTTCATTATGGATAATAGAAAGCCCATTTCCTGTCTTTGCAAATCTTCTTATTCTCAATTTTGTTGTGTGTTTGTGTTAATAAGGGGAGCACCCTTCATGAGTATTCGTAGCTTTAGGCTAGAAGTAAATGGTAGTGGTGGGCATATCTTACAATCCTGAGCTTGGTTATGGATTTGACTGTAAGATGATGTTTTCCTTTTGGATTCATTTCCACCTTGTTGAAGGTAAGACCATGGTCAGACTGGGTTAAGTGACCATGGTATCCAACTATACTTTAGCTCTTGGCATTGGAGAAACCATATTGCTCCTATGCTTGTTTTTTAGTTGTTCCTTGAGTGTTCCTTTAAGTAGAAGGAGTGCACTAATTAGCCCTTGTTTTTTGAGTGCTCTTGGTTGTGAGAGGCAACCTTGTACATTTGTATCCCATGGTACACCTGAGTTAGATGTAGTATCCCTCAGAAGAGTTCAATTTTGGCAGAGAATCTTCACCTTTTAAGATTCTTGGGTGAGTAAGTGAGATTATAGGTGGATTTAAGAATGCTCTAGATGGGCAGGATGGTGTTATTTTAACATTTTGGGATGATTTTTCCCATGTTCCTGAGTTGATGACTTGGAAGTTCTTGGTGCTTTGATCTTGGAGTGACCGCGGAGAGCACCATTTTACTATTATATGCCTTATGATGAGGTAGAGTGGATTGTGTTATGTCTCTTTTGGCAGACATGATGACAAGATGTGTCTTTCCTAGCACGTATTGAGTTCTTGTTAAATGGATTTTGAGAGAATGTTGTTGATCTTGGGTGTGTGTTGATCCTTTCAGCAGTTGTGGGGCTAGCTTGTAAGGAATTGGTTTGATTTGGCCAAAATTTTGGAGTAGTTGTATGGATATTCTTGCATTTTAGATTGTTTTTTGATCTCGCACTTGGTGTGCTCTTTTGGGTTTGACTTGTAGGCTTCCAGGACTAAGCCTAGTTTTTTTTTTTTTTTTTTTTTTTTTTGGGGGGGGGGGGGATGATGTAGTGCCTCTCCCATCTTCATTTTGCATAACACATTAGGTGGATGTGGATTTGTTGGTTTTATATGTGTGTATTTCATGATCATATTGGATCCATGAGAGGTTATACCAAATGGGATGATCTTATCTATGCTATTGCATCAACAACTTGTTATGTCCTTATGCTGGTTGTACGACTATTGGTGATACTAAGTCTTCTGAGAATTTTATTTTGATTTTTGAGGATTTAGTGTGTTTTGGTGATTATTCCTTTATGATAGTATTAGGTTGTCATAATGAGATTCACCTAGTTCAATTTATTCTTGTGCTCAATTTGAGATTACTGTTGTAGTTATGATTGTTATTTGTATATTTGGCTTGTGATGTGATTTTATGGTTTCACTGAGGTATGCACCATGGGTTACCTAATTATGATTGCTTAGCTTTTTGGGATACTATTTGGATTGGGAATTATTAGATTGTACCATGATGTTGTAATCCATGATTATCTGTGCAATTTGATATAGTGGTTGCACTAAGTGATGTAGTTGATTACCTTACCTTACTTTTGTTACATGTATATTTGCTTATTGTAAATGTTAGATTATGTTGTTAGTAGTATTTTGATCATACCTGCATGATAATGTTAGTGATGCAACATGATGCTCCATGAAGATGCCTTCTTTATTTTGCATTTGAATTTGGACCGAGAATTATATTTATATCTGGTGGATGTTATTGGACTCATTATTATGGCACTTTTATGCTATGGATATCTGTCTTTTTCCTTCAGTGGATATATGCTCAGATAAATTGTAAATGATTATTTAAATGCTTTAATTTAAATGTGTTACCATGTGATTATATATTGTTATGTTTTACTACACCACCACTATACATTTTTCCTATTCATGCCAGTATGAAGTGAGACAGAGTCGTAGTCACTTTCTTGCAAGATCTACATGATGTCCTTTTCTCCTTCAACATGATTATGTGTTTTTTTGTGCTTTGGCTATTTATATGATGAGCATCTACACTTGATGTATGCTTTTTTACTAAACAAGTATCAGGTACATTCATCCTGAGTAATAGGATTTGAGTGTGTACCTATATCCCTAGCAGTGACACCAAGAGATAGTTGAGCCAATGTCGTCCCTGTATGAGTGACATATCTATAATATTGTTATTATCATTAACCCTCCAGTTATTGTGGTAAATTTGGATTCATAATGCATTATGTGATTTTACTAGTGAGTGTGTCTGTGCATTTAGGGTTCCACAGTTGTCACGTAAATTATTAAATTTAAATGTTGATTTAATTGTATTTTGGGGAATTTTAATGATTTGTTTTATTTTAATTATTTTCTGGCTGATTTGTCGTAGTTGAATTCCAAATGATTGGAATTGTTTTAATTAATTTTGGGAGATGGCCAATTAGTTTATTAAGTGGCTTAATATTCTAATTTATAAGTCACTTTTATAAATGTGCTTATAGGAGGCAAAAAGTGAGTTTTAGACTTCACTTTTCATTTTATGATTTTCAAGTTTGAAGTTTTACTCCAAAAACCCTCTTTGGAGAATTTGGTATTTTTATCGTTGTGGGAGATTGGCTCATCGGATCGTCGCGAGGATATGCTCATTGGATTCTTAGTGGGAATCTCCACCTTCTTCGAGATTTTCAACTCGATTGAAGTCTTCTATGTTTTTCTTTCTCCATTCTGGTTTTTGAGCATTTGGAGTGAGGTAGGACTTTCACATTTTTATTGTTTTACTTTGTTTTGTAAAATCCTTTCGATTGATAAATGGTTGGGGGTTGAGAACTACTGTTTCCCTCAGTTTTCATGCATTTTCATGACCCGATTGGACAGGCATGAGTATTTATGTATTTTCATACTTTAGAAATTGAAGTTTTTACCTTGTTACGCTGCCAGATTTTGTATGTGTGTCTGGAACTTGAATCTTATTTTATTTTATTTTTGGTAGTTTGGGCATGTTTTAGAAGTGGTTTTTTGAATTCTTGAAATTCCAAAATGTTTGAATTTTTGGTGTTTTTGTCATTGCCTCATTTTGCATGTCGCCTAGCAATTGTCTGATACCTTGTTGGCTTGAGTTGAATTATGTTTTTAGTATCATTTTCTACAAGTAGTATGATCGTGGAGTCATAATGGTTAGAGGACATCCTGAGTATTTTTATATCACAATCTGAAAGTGCCCTGTCAAGTTAAATTTTTGGATTTTTCCTTATTGCCAGATTTGCCAGAATTTTGAGTGATTGGTTTCTTTTGGGCATTGTGTGCCATTATTGTATGCTAACAAGATGACTTATGGATTCCATGGGAATCTACACTCTCAACAATTGGTCGATTGAGCTATGTGTTATTGTTTATTCCTTTTAGTTTCTACTCAGTCATGTTTCCCGAGTGTGTTATGTTCTTATCATCTTGTTGCTTCCCTAGATCTAGCCCCTTAAATATTGTTGTTTCATTGTTTATGTGGAGTTGTTTCACCCACTCATGAGAACGTGAGCATGCCTACGGTGGATCTTGTGAGATTCAAACTCCTAAATATAAGCCAGTTGAGTTTTTGATCATCTAAGGGTTGGGTTGGGAAATTGCATTGCCTTGTGGTACTCATCGTATGATGAGGAAGGGTATGTACGGGAAGACATGTGGAGTGGCTTCTCACAGTTATCCTGACTTGAAAGTGGCCGACAAGATAACGTGAAGAGGTTTAATAAAGTGATAACCAAATAAACACATGGGTAATAAAAGTTAATGCAAGATAAGAGAACCCATGTATGGTATGAGGACTCTTGAGGGAGTTGATTAACCATACCATACATCACTTGGGCTAGTATGAGCCAAGTGTGAGGGTGTGGTGTCTGTACGATACCCAGTATCCTACGCAAGCTGGTGTAAGGGCACGATATGAGGCCTCCCAAGGGAGTTGATTGACCATACCACATACCGCTTAGGCTAGTACGAGCCAAGTGATGACACTCCACTAGAGTCCCTACATAGTATCCTATAGTGTATTTTGAGTAGTGACCTGGAATATTGCATTTGCATTCATGCTCATATGTGTAACTTGAGTCATGCATTGGTTGGAATGTGTGTATCCTCTTGCACGTGTGTGTGTCTTATGTGACTGTGGTCGGGTCATTATCTCCATGAGTAAAATGGGGTGGGCCTATGGGTTCCACATGGTTGGGTGGCATTGAACCTATACCACTATTGGGGATCAGAGTACAAAGACAATCTTGTTCCAGCTACAGGATTGGATCTTGATGCTCATTTGTTCTTTAGGTTACCTTCAATGATTTATGCAGTTATCTTGTATTCATGCTTATGCAATTTTTGTAGATAATCTAGATGCTTTATTCTTTTACTAATGTCGTATTTATGCTTTTGGGGAAATTGAGTGTCTACCTCCTTGATTCATCCATTTTGGGCACTCCTTGATTTGGAGTTTACCTTCCTTATTGCATTTTCCTTTCCTATTTTCTTCCCTTGGGCTGGAGATGCATCTACTCGTATGAGTAGCTATATGATCTCATATGAGTTAGAGTGGTTTTTTGTATGGTAGCTTGTAGGGTCTCGTATGCGATTCTACTACTTGTATGGGATTTTTATACTTACTTGTATGGGCTTTTATACTTACTTGTATGGATTCTTGTGGATTATCGTATGACACAATACATATAATCATATAAATTCCCACTAGAGCTACTCGTACTATGGACAAAGGGCACTTCCATCCTCGACCAAAAGATGCAATTTAGTTTTCCAGATGTCCTTTTTGAAGATACACCTTCCCAAATCAGAACATATTGAGTATAGGTAACTTTGGGGTAATTGAATGTAATCCATGTTAGACTATGCGTTTTAATTCGGTAAATGAACTTGTATGATTTAACCATGATAGGAATTGTACTTTGGGTTTTAAAAATCATTGGTTGTATGTTCACATAGTAATCTGGATGAACCTTGTATGTTAATCATGTAGACAGTAATTGAAGTATAGGCATGGGAATCTTTGGTTGTTGTGTTTAGTCTTCTACTTGCAATATGTTTGCACGTTGGTTAACTCTATCTTTAATTTTTTTTTTTATGTTATCTCTTATTTGATTTTTGTGTCCAAGGATTCATGGGTTGGGCATTACAAGTTTTCTTAAGTTTGACTTCCTCCCTTGGGCTATGCATAGGTTGGTCAAAGGTTATCAAAGCATCACAATGTGTCTTAGTAGAGGAATTGGTTTGGGAAGCAAGCTCACATGCCCTATCATGACATCTATGGTGGAAATCATGAGAACATCAATTTCATCTAGTTTTGTTTAATATCTGAGAAGTTTTAGAATCAATCAAGATGAGATTCTTTTGTTCCTTAGTAGGAGGAATGGAAGGAACCTGACTAGATTGAGAGATAGAGGATGTTGATTGCTTATAAGATATAGGAGGTAGAACATAAGCATAAATAGGAGGAATGGAAGGTTTGGGAAGGAGTCTAAGACAAGGAAAAGGAGATGGGACATCATTAGGGTTTCTAAATTTGGAAATTAGTTCATGTTTTTTTTTTTGGTAAGATAGGAATAAAAGGTCTTGGGAAGGTTTGATGGGTCGAGGCATATTAGGCCAAAAGAAGTAAAGGCCAAAGTTTGCATGAATTGCTAAAGGTTGATAGAGACTATGTTTGATCATGATAATTCCTCCATTACGGGGAAACTTAAGGTACTTATGGATATGAGAAGCAATAGATTTCATAGAAGTGAGCCAAGGTACTCCAAGTCTTACTTGGAATTGATCAAAAGTTGGGATGTCAAAAAAGATAAAATATAGGCACTTCTTACCAACTTGAGAGAGAAGAGTAATGGAACCATGGGTAGGATAAGAAAAATCATTAAAAGTCTTAACCATCACATTAGATTTGTCATAGGATTCTTGATGAAATTGTCTTGTGAAGAGATTTTCGTTAGTTATAACATTCACCATGCAAGTAGGATCAATAAGAACTCCTCGAGAGAACTTATCACTAGTTTTTGCAGAAATGTAAAGATGACTATAAGATACTTTAGTAGTCTTCTTAGAATCAAATGTAAAAAAAAGATTAGATTTAGGCTCAGGTTTGGGTTTATGTTTGGTTTGGTTAATGAGATTAACAACATTGTTTGTTGCACTACAGATTTCATCAACTTGTATGGAACAAGGTTGACTAAACAAAATAATGTGGGTGTAGGAAGAAGGCAATGAATTGGTTTCTCAACACTGTTGGTACAATGGAAAGGAAAATATTTTTTATAGATTTGCAAATTTTGGTTAGGGGGTGCAATAGATTTGTTCCTTTATCATTCACACCCTCAACTATTATGGTATTGGAATCTATGAGATCTTGGATAATATATTTCAAATAATAACACTTCTCAATATCATGGCTAGGTTGACAATGGTATTTGAAAAAAGACATTAGGAGCATGGGAAGTTGGAAATGGTTGGGAAGGGTCATTAGGCTTGACAGGAGGAAGTTTCAAATCATTAGTATTAAGCAAATTCAACATCACAATATGAAAATATTCAAAAATAGTTGTAAAATTACGAGATGGTTTGAAAATAGATGACAGAGGAGTCACACTTGATGTTGTAGTTGTCACTTGTGCATCAACATTGTTGGAATTATTGTTGATCTTGATGAAACCTTTGTTGATAATTTGGAAATTTTGTGATGATTGTTGAGAGGCATCACTCTTGTCAACTAGAGCCATTGGAGTGGATGACTCAAATTTGGCTCACTTGAAGCTAATAATTATGAACACTACACAAAATTAGGTAAAAGTGGTAAACTCAGAAAATAATAACTTATCTCTAATGTAATCTTGTAAATTAGAAATTAAAATTATTTAAACATCCATATCAGGCACATGATAAGAAATTTGAGCATGTAAATGTTTGAATCTACCAATAAAATGAGTAACTTTTCACCTTGCTTATAATGAATCAAATTAGTTAAAGAAATTTGAGGATCAATTTTTTTTTTGAATTGTTAAATGAAAGCATTGGTAAGGTTTTGAAATGAATCAATAGAATAAGGAGCCAAAGAACAAAACCATTGTAAGGCCTTATTCCTTTTATGTCCTAGTAAACAATTTATCCATAAGTCTATGATCATTACATAAGTCACTACACAAGGTTCAAAATGTCTTAACATGAGTAAAGGGATCACCTTTACCATTGTATGTCTCCAAGTGAGGTATTTCCATGTATTGGGGGACAATAACACAAATTATGTCTTGGGATAATGGGTTAAAAATATCACAAGTAGGGATGTTGAATTTGGATTGTGTGATAGAAGCAAGTTGTCATTTTAAGGATGAAACACTTTGGGAAAGATTATTAATGGTTGCTTCTGTGGATATGTTGGTATTGGACATGTTGGACAATGAAGGGTGTGGAATGTTATGGGAAATATATGGAGTATTATAATATGAACACCTTGAATAAACAAAAACTTGATCAAGTAAATGTTGTCATTGTTTTGGGTTACTATAGGATTTGACTCCATTTTCTGATGCCCATTTTCTAACATATCGACAAGTTATTGTTGAATTATTAACGAAACAATCATAAATTTTGTTGCTATTTTTTCGTCGATTTTCCAACAAAGTAGTTATCATAGGAAAATAGATGGATTAGGGTTGTAAAAATATCGATGAAACCCTATAGTTTTTAATTTTTGGATGAAGGCAAAATTGGAGCCTGCAAAATGGTGATTTCATTATTTTGCAAGGAAAAATTTTAGAGCATGCAAAATGATGATTTCGTTGTTTCACAAGGACAGATTTTGGATCCTGAGAAATGATGATTTTTTTGTTTTGCAAGGACAAATTTTGGAGATTGAAAAATGGTCATTACAACAAAAATATCATCGCATGTAAAACAACTTTGTCAGAATTTTTTCTAGTTCGTCAGTTTATGTCCGTCGCAATTGCGATGAAACCTTGTTATTTTTTTTAAAAATTATTCATTCAAATGTATGCTATTACATACATTTGAAATTTTTTTATTATTGGTGTGGGTGAGTTTTTTTATTTGATCCTTGTGTCTATATTCATTTTAAAGAACCATGATTGTTGTCACAAATGTATTGTTACTTACTGTATGGCATTATTTGATAATGATGAGCATTGACGACTTTTAGGATTGTCCTCGCAATAAATAGATCATTTCTTATAGACCCTTATGGACCATTTTAATGTTGTCTTAAGTGCATCCACCAATCCCATTGTGACCCATATTGGAGGGGGATAAAAAATAGTAAGCACATAAGAGCCTGTAAGTATGATTTTGGACAATAACTTCCAACTTGATTATGGTGTTGTCACAAAACAAAATGTAATGGAAGGAATTGCATTTCAAGATCATTCAAAGGGGTTGGGTACACTATTTTTTTTAGAGTTCCAAAGTTGTATTTCAAGGTTTAATGTCTCTGATCCTAGCATTTTATTCATGTGGAAAAAGCTTGGATCTAACTACCCAAAAGTCATAGTCATTGTCAAGGTGTATTGACATCATGAGTGGATGTGTAAAGAAACATATTTGAAGCATGATTTTATTATTCCTTACTATCCTATTAATCAAGAGTATTGTTCCTTTGATTCATTTTAAACTTTTAAAGTTCCAGGCGATGTGTTTAAGCTGCAATATGTGTATAAAGTAAACTGAAAAGAGAACAAATGCAGAAAACAAGATTATTATTTTTTATTTATGAAAGGAAATGCTACATTTATATGAAAAAATGTTTACATAGACATTAAAAGTAAATATTACAAATAAAAAATCTTTCTTTTCAATCTTTCATTTACAAAGAGAAAATCTGAGTACATGGAAGATTCCACACAAGCTATGGTAACTACAAAAACTGATGCTATGCAACAAAAATAAAAGTTCTAGAAGTCATGGTAAGAAGATAAAAGGGAAGATTTGTCGTTTCCTGCTAATGGAGGAGTGTTGTAAGTTGATGCGCTATTCAAAGAAGTGGGTCTCACGTCCTCAACATTCCTGCAGAAAGAATGAATATGATGTTGGTCACATGGACTGAGAAATGGAAAATCTAAGCTCATCTCTAAATTTGACTCCTATACTTACAATTTCTAATCACATGTCATCATGAAAATAAAAGGCAAAACCAGAAAAGAACTGAAGATTCAAGTGAAGTAAATATTTGAGCTAATGTATTTTGTTTCCTTGTGCAATTACATAAACTATGAAGAAAATAAGTCATCAAAGGGATGTATTATTTTAATATGAAACCTTTTGAATTATCATTTATCACATTGCAGTTTCAGATTAAAAGACAATTAAACTATCAAAGGGTCGTGTTATTTCAACATGAAACCTTCTAGTTTAGATAAAAAGACAATTGAGCAATGCATACTAAAAGAACAGATTGAAATATGTTGATTACAAGGATGCTTAAACATGGAGGTTCAATGAGGTGTTTTCATTACATATACCAAAGAGATACACAAAAATAGGATTCGACAATGTTATTATTTCATAACAGTTATGATATAACAACAAGTTTGTCTTGTTAACAATGAGTTCTCCATGATTATGATTGTATAAATAAAAACAAGCATTTAATGCAATAACAAATCATAAAGATGAAATAACATACTTTTACTTCAATAGTTATCCAGTAATGTGAAGAAAATATGAGCTTAAATAGATGATAAATGACTGTTTGAACAATAATAGCAGTGGGTGCAATTAGAGTTTCTTCAATAAGAACAAGTACACTAAGATCAAAGGAGCTAAGATACGATTATATCAATTCAATACTATAATGACTACAACAACAAATTTACAGATTTAACTTATCACATAGCATAAGATAAATTCAATGATCATCTACAACACAATATTAATAACCATGACATGTTACAGGGTCAAGTGACATGATCAGTGTTGGCAACCTTGATGATAGTCCAGTTATAGAAGAACAATGATATCTCTAAAGAAAAATGATACAATGATCCAGTCTAAAAGGTCATGGAAAAAAGTGGAGGTAAGGATATGTTTCATTAAGAATATAGTCAGAGCCAAGAATATAGGGAGATGCAAGTGAATTTAGTAAATTGAGAAACAAGAAACCATAATGGTTTAATTGCAGAGACATCATGAGTAGATAACAGATGTGCAAAAGACAATAGAGACAACTAAAATTCATTAAGAGAATTTACCTGTGTATAGAATGTTGATGAACATGTTTGTATCATACAAGAAATCAGTGAAAATAGAGCTACATATGTGCTGATATCACATAATAGGATCAAACTTGGAGAGAATGTCTCATGACAAGGTTGTAATCTAAGTCAACAAAAATGATTGAACATTCCAGTGATGAGAAGTTTCAGCTACAAGCACATCTGAATCATCACAAGAATGCATTCCAGGGATAATATCACGAATGAGTACAACTGTAAAGACATATCAATGATGTTCAAACAATAGTTGCAATATGAACATCAATGTCATCTTAGCAGTTCGTTGCAAAGAACTAATCATGTCCAGTCCTAAACATGTCAATCATAGACATTATATTCAATATCACACCATGATGAGAAAAAGGATGTAGTTAGAAAATGATATTCAAATTCACCAAGGAATTAGTTTTGCTATGTATATGCAGACAAAGGCACAATAATTCAAGTGCTCATAAAGTACAAGAGCAATTCAGTTAAAGAGGAATAAGAGATGAAATAGAAATGAAATGCAGGTAAGGGTATGCTAAGCAACCCGATCCAAGGGATTCCTCAAATAATAAGTTGAAAATGAACTTACATTAACCTAAGTATATCACCCAAAATAATTCAATCACAACCTTGGTTATACATTTTCCCCATTTTGCAAGGATATTGAGGTCAAAGGATAACTTTAGAAAGAATATCAAATATCTCAAGATTATTTCCAAGAAAGGAGGTAACAATCACAACACTTACTCACAACTAGTAACAACCCATATAAGTATGCACAATTTCTCTCATGATAGAACAACCAAAATTTTACACAAGAGAACATTACTAAAATACCCTTAATGAAGATTCATGTCAGCGACAAAATAATGCTAATATAAGAATCTATAAAATAAAAGAGCTTTACATCAAAATTATTCCCTATTTCTAAAAGATACACAATCTCATTGACATAGTTCAACAACTAGCAATATCTATTACATTATTAGCAGGCAAGAAATGACGCCCAAGATCAAGTAGATAATTCAATTATGATTGTTTTAAATCATACAATTCAAATGATAAAGTTTCAAGTCCACTAACAAACTTTAAGTAAATATTTTAATTCTTATTTCTAAAAACTTTATTATGCATTAATATGTTCTAACTAGATAATAACATTAAATAATACATAAACATAGAATAATTTATCTTCTCATTTTATCAAGTTTCTAATTTGTTATAAAAATTATTTAAAACTATCTTATTTAAAATTAGTCTCAAAACCTACTTAAATAATTTTAAATTCTATAAAAACTTATGAATAATAAGCAGAATAATTAAACAAAAAATCTTAAATAAAGATACTTGAAGCATAAATCAAAGACTTATGACATAAAAATAAAACTAAAATTCTAAAGGGGACAAGGACAAATCAGAATTAAAATTTGGAATATATAACAAGGAAGAAATTGATTCCTCTATTTTTTTTAAAAGACTAAGTCAATATTGTTTTGACTTCTTAGTTAAAGCCCATATCATTCGTAAGCCCATTTTATGAATGAATAATAATTAACTAAAAGCATCCATTAATTATATCAATGTTGAATCTATTCATTAAATTAATGAACCCAAACATAACCATCTGCCAATATTTTGTAAAAAAAGTAGAACTATTTATTCATGTGTAAGTTGTAGGCAATATTAGGACCCAAAATGACAATCACCAAGGTTGATCATAGGTATATAAAGGATGAAAGAAAAATAATGCCTAAATTCATAAATAAAAATGGTTGATATAAAGCATCCAAATAATGGAAAGGTTTACGCTAGCTCTTTGCAAGAGAAAATGCTAATTCATAAAGGAAATATGTAGACCCTAAGATGAGACTGATATAAAACACAAAAATGCCAAACCAAGAAGTTAACACCAAGCATGAGGAATCATACACAGATCTATTAAGAATTTTTTTTGATGATGTAAATAGTTGATGATATTTTCAAAGATGTGCAATGAAGATAAAGGGTTGATTAAAAGGAAGATTCAACATAAGTAATGACCCCCGATCATACAAGACAATCATAGTTACAAATTTGATCGATACTAACAAGTTGATAGAGCCAACAATTAAGAGAAGTATTTATTAATATCAAGTTATATGTGAGGAGTGTTTTCTAGACACTTGAGGATTGATTTGTAGCACATACATAGCCATCTGATAAACCAATTTGTGGTTGAGAACCAACATAAAATATAAATCATTTTACAAAGATAGAGGATAATAATAGTGAAAAAATATATTTAAAATAATTCATGCATTGATACTATGTTGTGCCATATTTGTTAATTGAAATGAGAGGGAATCAGAGTTTGTAAATCTTGCAATAATACCCATACTTGTGGGTGCTCGTTCTTAGGAATTACTCTTCACACATATCCCTCAAGCGATTGAATAAGGGGAGGATCTAACTTGCTATTGCAACCCAAAGATCCTAATTCATATTGGTAGTCAAAATATGAATTAAAAGAGTACAAAAATTACAATATGGAAAGTCTCACTTCTCTTGTTGATCATTCACCATTCTTTCAAGAGACTTCCCAATCAAACCTATGACTTCTTCTCTCCCCGAACACACTGTTGTTTATTTAATAACTAGTCAAAATCAGTCTGCATTCCCTTTCTTGACATATGCATTGTAATATCAATCATGAATGTGCTTTGAAACTAGAGGCCCCTTCTATGATGACCGAACATGCACCCCATCTCCATCGTGTTAAATAGTTCAGTTGCCTTTATACTTTTCCTCTTAATGAAAAGTCATGATTGTTGGTTTTTCTTCTCCACCATAACCGATCATTCACAATTAATGGTCATTCCTATTATGAGAATAAATATTTTAGATATCCAATTACATCAAAACCATCTATTATGGGATGAAAAACAGAGGTATTTTATTTTTTTAAACAACATTGAGTCATGATCAAACAACTTTGAAATATCATTTTTTACATCATACTTATTGAATAACCATCTGGAAGATGTAAAATAAAGATAAGAGATACCACTATTTACAAAAAAGGAGCATGTCTTAGAATAAAACAACAAATAATGTCATGTAACAATGTAACAAGTGTCCATGTAAACAATGACATAAAGGGTGATATGTTCTTCAATATCTAGATATTATCAACACTAGATTCACAAGTATATGCACAAAATTTAGAGCTTGAAATGATGCTGACAATGTATTTAAAAATTGATATTTTAATTCACTGTTATATAAAAAACATAGGGGTGTACACAATCAATCAATGTTGTAGATCTGTAAGTAGTGATATTACTATTAAGGTAAATGAAAGCATGTAGAACATATCAAATATTTTAGAGAAATGTGAAAGTTTTGTCAAAAAAACCCTCCACTGTTTCATGTATTTGTACTCAGAATAACAATAATGTGTTTTTGATAAGATGTGAAGAGAAATAAAATCTTTCATTAGTTTTTTCAAGCCAAGACCAAAGTTTATCCTATGGTTTTGAGAAAAATCTTTCTAGAAGTTGCAAGGTTCTACAAGATACTTTTATTTATCAGGAATGAGTCTTTCAAAGTTAGTTTCAGAAATGAAAGCAAGGTAAGATCAAAAACTCAAAGTCTCTGAAGATAAGATACATAAGTACATGGATATCTGAAGATCACATCAATAATGAACAAGGTATATACAAAGAATGTGCAGACAACAAACATGGCTTGTGAAGAGACAAAATCTTTAGAAAAAATCTTATAAACCCTCGAACTGAATAGTAATGTTAAAAGACACCATGGGAAGTGGAAATTTTTGTTACTTTATTTTTTAATAAATAATTCACACAACTTCACAATTCATGAAGAAAAGCG
The DNA here is from genome assembly GCA_018584345.1 of Thuja plicata. Lineage (NCBI taxonomy): Eukaryota > Viridiplantae > Streptophyta > Pinopsida > Cupressales > Cupressaceae > Thuja > Thuja plicata. The sequence goes on along the minus strand of MU228410.1, from coordinate 1,538,527 downwards.
ATGATGACTAGAATTTACATTAAAAATGGAGATCAGCGGGTAAGAGGCGCGACCACAAGAGAAAGGAGGAAGCATGTTTTAACTATTTTCTTTTGCGGCAATGTGAAAGTCAAAATAAATACTATCAGAGCATGAATATACAAAGAAATATGCACAATATAAAGCCCTTAAAGAAAGCCATCAAACTCCATCAAGATCATAGGAGAGACAAAAAGTGTGTAGTTCTGTGATAGATACACACCTGCCAAAGGAAATAAAATCAGTGAAATGTATGTGAGAAATGTCCCATAAGTGCCATCAAATTCTCTAGATCTATAGGGAAAACCTCCAAAATACACAATGATAGAGGCTCCAAACCCTAGTCCCATTCAACGCCACCTAGAGAAAGAGACTTCCAGAGTATTTTTTAGCAGATGAAAAGTAGTGTGGACTTAGGGTTTCAAAACCCTAAATGATCGATCAAAGAGAAAGTTAAGTTTTTTTTTTCCTTTATTCAATTTTATCATTTTACTTCAAATAATGGAGTCGCGCGTGGGTTATGAAGGTATAAAATAATAAAATAAGCTTATTTTTTGATTAAGGTAAAAACAAGTTTTGAAAGGACCCCGAAACATTTTACAATAGAATACTAGAGATAAGAATAATCATCCCATACACACATAGATAGCCTGCTATGAACAAAAAGTAGGACCCCAATGAACACCCAAAACCCAAAAAAAGGAAAACAAAAAACTGGCAAAAAGACGCATAGTTTCCAGCACAACTTCCAGCAAAGTTTCTAGAACAAATAAAAACTACATCATACTTTCATAGGATTCCTCAGCCTCTTTCTACATTTCTTCCATTTTATCAATGGACTCCTTTAGCACTTTTATCTCTTTTGGAATCTCTGGAACTTTCCTTTTAATGCCACTTCGGGTTCTGGTCCCTGGGCCCGAGCTCCCTGCTTTGTCATCTATATTAATAGTAGTATTTTCCAGCAGACTACTCTCCAAATAAGCATATAATGCTTTGAAATTTTGAATAGAGACTTGAAGCCCTATGTTACTATGGTTGAGAATAATACTTATCATATGCCCATTATGGCTGATTTTCTTTTTCATGTCTTTAAGCTTTTGTTCCACAAGAGCATTGACTCTGGTTGTAATCTCCTCATTGTTGTTATTGTTTTTTTACCTTAATCAGCATGTCCTTCTCCATTTCTTCTAGCTTGGTTTTGAAGGGCTCCATTGCTTCTTGCATTTCATTCAGGTGTTGCTTCATGGTCTTCATTTCCTCACTGAGCCAATTCTCCATGCTAGCCCCGTGATCCTCCTTGCTCTTTAGAATTCTATCATCTATTTCAAACCCTACCATAGTATTGTGATTAGGGTCCATTCTCTATCTTTTCTTTTTCCTGTTACCAACCTTCAAATTTGGTTGCTCTATCTGCTCCTCCTTATCCTTACCATCATTTATTTCCTTATTTTTATCCTCCTTGTCATCTCCCTTTTTTATTCTTCTTATTTTTCCACCTCTTGATTGCCGACTTCATTTCCCCTATTCTCATCAGAATCATTCAAGGGCGTTTCCTCGTCATTTATCTGGGTGTCCTCCTTTTTCACCTGTTCATCTTTATCATTCACTAGAGCCTCCTCATTTATCTCTTGAGCTTCCTCTTCTGTCACAAGTGTTTCCTCCTTCTCCTCTTCCTGAATCTCTTCTTTGTTACCCTGACTGTCTAGGGTTTGGTCTTCAATCTCCTCCTGCCTTTCTAGATTCACCTTTTTTTTGCTCCTTACCCTTTTCTTTGGGTTCTCCTTTTGACTATCCAGCTTAACTTTCTTAGCATTCCCTTTAACCCTTTTGGGAATGGGTTCTAGGATTTGATTTCTAGCGTATTATTAAATTAACAGAATAAGCCCTTCATGAAGCATCGGGTTGCTCACTTTTTTCCTATGCTCCATGACACTATTATTTAGTGAGCTCAAAATATAGAAGGGAAATGACACCTTTTTTTTATGCCTAAAATGATTAGCAAGAACAAAATGAAGGTTGTAAATTTTGGAGTAGAGACCATCCAGGGTGAAATACTCAATCATCACAGTCAAAATGTTAGCCCAGTGACTCTTAATTTTGTTAATATCCACATAATCCCCCATCCCTTTTCTCAAAAGGGCTTCTTCTTCTTCAGTTTTTGGGAAGATTTTGAAAGCTTGAGTCCCAATCCATTTGTTGTCCCTGTAAAAATTCATGCCTTCACAGGAAAGGCCCATAATTTCTAAAATTATGCTCATAGTCAGAGTAAAAGACTTTCCCCACATATTCACCTTTCCATTCTTCCAGCCATCTGCAAATTTTTTAGTTATTTCTTTGTCTTATCCATGTAGCTTCTCCAAATACTGGGTCACACCACCCTTCTTTAGCCTCTTCCAAACTTTCTTCTTTTGTTTCCACTTCGTATAGTCCATTGGCTCCTCCCTCTTCAGACCACCACCCATTATGCTCGAAGATTTTTGAACTTTCAGAGAGTGAATGGGCTAAAACACAAGACACTGAAACACAAGATTGTTGTGATTTTTCTATTTCAAAATGCTAGCTAAAACCCACAAACCATACGAATTCACATTCTTCATGAATCTCGCATTCCTCGACTGACAGCTATCATCACACTTAATATTAAGTGATCTACTCATCATTAATTATGTTTATTAATTGATCCTTCAATATGGTTAATCTTATCATACCTGATAAGACATAAAATCTCCGTATTGAGATCTGCTTCCCCTCTCCATGATTGGATGATGTCAATTTGAGCGCCCACATTAGCTAAGCCATCTGTCAACTTATTTCCTTCCCTGAACACATGGGTTATGCGACTTTCTTTAAAAAGAAGCATTAATGATTTAATTTTATCAATTATGTGGCTAATTGTCTAGGAAGCCTCATTCTTACCCTTAATATAGTTTATTATGTTTAGAGAGTCTCCCTCCAACCAAAAATTTGAATAACCCATTTCTTTAGCCATTATGACAATTTGAAGGGCTGCCATCGCTTCAACAACATGATTTTTCTAAACTCCTAGAGGGGCTGCAACAACTCCCAGACAATTTCTAGCAGAATATCTTATTATGTCTCCCACTCCAGCTCTTCCTAGATTCCCTTTAGTTGCCCCATCAAAGTTACCTTTGACCCAACCAATCGGAGGAGCAGACCATCTTGTGTTTTCCCTCAAATTTAAATCCTTGTCTTTTTGCCCCTGATTTTTCCTATTAAGAATATCATTTAAAATCTGAGTGTTCTTACAGGGGGAGTCTCTAGGGAGATAACTTTTGAAATTTTCTAGCAAACTTTTGCAGATGCTATTGGCCACAATCTTATAGGATGAGATTTTTTCTCTAAATATTCTATTATTTCTCTCCTTCCAGATTCTCCAAGTGAGGTGAGGAAGAAACAACCTCCAAAGGTCTTTGGCTTATTTACCATTAAGGGGTAAATTCTATTATTTTACCATCTCCTGGAAGTTATTAGGTTTCACCCAATCCAGGTTGAAATTATTGAAGAAAGAGTTCCATATTTTACAAGAATAAGTATAATGAATCATAAGATGGTTACAATTTTCAGCTTTAGAACAACATAGAATACATCTGTTAGGCATACTAAATCCCCTTTTACAAAAATTTTCCACATTAATAATTTTGTTTTGAACAAGCAGCCAGAAAAACATGTTAATTTTAGGTATTAGCTTATTGTTCCATACCTGATAACTGATAGGGTGATCTTCCTAGGAGAAGAGAATGATTGAAGCTGAAGAGACTAAAAATTTTCCATTAGCCTCCGGACCCCAAATCAAAGAGTCTTGTTCATTTTATCTTACTAACCAAAGATTAAGATGCTTGTTGACCATATTAAGGTTTTCATCAAAGGAGCTAAGGTCCACCCATTTCTCATTAATCCAATAATCAGAAACCTTTTCCCCAACTATATCTTTATAGTCTAGAATCATTGGAATCCATTCCTACTTCTCATCAAGAGCTTCTTCCTTCAGCCAATTATCATTCTAGAAATTTATCTTCCTGCCATTTCCCAGCTTCCATCTTATCCCTTTTCTAATCAGGTCCCTTTCTTTCCTAATGCTATTCCAAATGAAAGAACCTTTGATATCCAAAGGGTTCCTTAGCATATCCTCCAAAGAGTTCAGATGGTATTTTATCTTGATAATAACATTCCATTCCTTCTCCTCTTCAAAGATTCTTCAGCACTGTTTAGCCAGCAAAGCCTTATTAGTATTTTTAATGCTTCTGATACCAAGCCCTCCAAACTTCTTAGGTTAAAGAGCAGTAAGATGAAAAAATATGGTATTCTTATCTCCTTCTTTCAACCAAAGAGATCTGAATCTCTGCCTCCAGAAAGTCTCCTCTTTAGCTATAATGTTGTGAAAATACACAAGGACAACATTCTCTTGAGTTCTCAGATTTTCAGTTAGGCCATTCCTTTGAATTTCCTCCTGGATTTCTTTCAAGTCCATTTGGGTTTTATTTTTGGATTGGAAGATGTCACCATGGACATTATTATTCCAATATTTGACATTAGATTTCACATTAGTTAGTTTCTTGACCACTTTGAACATTGCTTTTCCTTCCACCTTAATATTCTACCAATCCCTTATTTTATTTTCCAAATCAGGGTGATCTAGCCACATCTTCTCAAATCTAAAGGGAGTATTTATTTTTCCAGTGAAAGGAAGAACATTAAAGGATATAGGAAAATGATCTGCACCAATTCTAGTAAGGGATGAAAGGGCACAAGAGAACTTAGTGTACCATTCCAGATTGATCAACACCCTGTCAAGCTTAACTTGAATAAGATCAACTCCCACCCTACGATTAGACCCAGTATAGTTAATCCCTTCCAGATAAACATCCAGCAATCCTTCATTAATAATGAAGTCCATCAAATCTACCATGATTTCCACTTGAGATAAGTTTCCTCCCATTTTATCTTCCTACTTTAAGCGAGTATTAAAGTCTCCCATTATAATAAAGTTGTTCTCTGAACTAATTTCCATAAGATCATGCAAATTCTTCTAGAGCTTAAGTCTTCCAGATTTAGTGTTGGGGGCATAAAAATTAATAAGGATCCAAGAGAAATTATTCTTTAAGCTACAGACTTTAGTTGCTAAGAAAATTTTATCCTCTTTTAGGAGTTGACAGTCAAAGCAAGATTGATTCCAAAAGATTTTCAATCCTCCAGAAGCCCCTTTAGAACTACTCCCAAAACATTTCTCATTTTTTAACAGTTTCAAGTTCTCTATTTTATCTTTGATCATATTTGTTTCTTGTATCAAAAGAATACCAGGTTTAGAATCTCTAACTAAATTCCTAAGTACATCTTTCTTGTGAGGACCATTGAGTCCTCGAATGTTCCATGAAATAATTTTCATTTAAGGATTGGAGAACAAACCTGATGGATAGTGAGTTATTTTCCATCAAAAATATTCTGTTTTGATTCCTCTTCGCTTTGAGTTTTCTCTGATCTTCTTCCTTTTTATGGTTTTGGAGTTCCTATGTCTGCTTTCTACTGTCTTGTCAAGATTCCTGGTTTTTGGCCTCCAATTTTCTTTATTGATTTCCCCATTGAGGAGCTCTCAGCTTCGTTCCTGAGCTAGAGTTCATTTCATAAATAGAGGGGCTTCCTTCAGGGGATTTTGGGCCTTTTTTACCTAATCCCTTCTTTGAGTATCCCACAGTTGACCAGGGGTTTTCCTTGTCCTCGACATCTACCTCTTTCTTCTTTTTCTATTTATCATTCTGATTTTGATCAGTTGGGGAGTCTATTTTCCTTCCCCTAGTTGAGTCAATCTCCTTCTCCTATTTTTCCTTTGACCTTTGTTTTGCTTTATTTTTTGTTTCTTCCAAAGAATCCTCTTCTTCAGAGTACCTTTATTTTTCTTCTCCTTTGGAAGGAGTCACATTTTCTTCTATCCTTGATTCGTTCTGTTTTATTTTTTCTTTGACAAGTTCCCCTTTTTCTTCTGCTGCTATATTCTGGCTTGTGAACTCAATTGTCCTTTCTTTGGGAACTTGCATCACAACTTCTTGAAAAACTTCTCCTTTTTTCTCCTTTTGATTATTCTCATTTATTTTTCATTCATGCTTTCATCCATCTAATCCCTATTTCCTTCCAACATTTTTGGGATGATATTTGTTTCCTCTATTTTTCTTTTCCATTCTATTCTCTGTCCTTTGTTTTGATCCTGGTCCTTCTTCTTTTCCTTTTGAGGCTTTTGGGGGAAATGTTTGGCCCAATGACCGGATTTCTTACATATAAAGCATGTGAAAGGCATCGATTCATATTCAATCTCTTGAATCCATGACCCATTTTCAATTTTAGGGTTATTACCTAAGGAAGATCTATATTCTGCTGAATGTTAACACAAATCCTTGCATGAACTTATCTTGTTCTAGCTTCTATCATAGGATCTATAGATAGAAGATCCCCAAAAGAACTTGCTATAGTGATTATAATTTCTTCATGCTAGTATTCCAGAGGCATCCCAGGAAGATGATCCCAGATTGGTGCTATTGTAAAGAAGCTATCATTATAGTCGAGGCTGGTCGTCCATTTTTGTAGAGATGAGGAGGATTTTCCCATCATCCAGGGACCTCCACATATAACTTTAGAAATGTCTTCCCCATTTGAGAATTCAAAGGAGAAAAAACCTTTAGGCATAGCCTCTACATCAACTTGACCTTTCAGCCTCCATTTATTATCCACAAAGGATTTAACTAAATCTATGTTCGGTCTTGGACCCAAAAACTTGCCTACTAGAGTATAAGCCATGATAGAAACCATGTGGTCCACTAACAGATCTGGTATATCAATACCAAACTCTCCTTTTAGTGGGTTTGTTAAGATATTCACTTTGGGGAATAAGGACTTACCTAAGGGTTTTATACCAAAGAGACCTGCCCATTTCCCTTTCCCCACATTAACAGAGAGACCATGTGACATACCTTGAGATTATTCTTCCCCAACATTCAAATATTTTGGTTTTTTTGCCTCTGGCCCCATTTCTGACCCATTATCCTTGTTGGACAGTACCACCGTAGATCCTCCAGCTTTTTCCATAGATCTAACAAAAGTCTCTACTCCTTCTGTCATAGATCCTGCAGCAGATCCATCAGCTCCTAGCTTACCTCCAGTTTCGAAATTGAAATTTCTTTCTCCCACCTTTTCTCCTCCTCCTCCATCCCGCTTGTGCTCCATTCAATCTCCTTTAAAATAAACTTATGTTTTTTAAAAATCTATTCCCAACATTCATTAAAATTTTAGCAAACGTAAGAATCGCTGGAATTTTTACAAATGTTGGGTAGAATATTTTTAAATTGAAAATTTCACAGGTACCCGACATTGTGTTCAATTTTCAGACTTTCGTTAGATTTTGGGGTCAAATGAGTTAGTGGGTAGTGAAAAGCCTAAGGTCTTTGTCCATCTTCCTAATGATACACCTCCTCAAAATAAACCAATAATTATGGTGAAAGGTGTTCAAAAACTTAGTTATCACGAGGTTTCTAACAAATATCACACAAACAATAATAGACAACCTACCAATTTAGTTGTTCATCCTCTTCCTGCTTCTCAACCCATGCTTCCTCCTACACCTTGTCTTACTCAAAATCTTGTAAAGGAATATGATTTTGTATAAAAAATACGCGCTACTCCTTCCAAAATATCTCTTTGGGAGCTTCTTCAAACTTCATCTACATACCATGAAGCATTACAACAAGCCTTGAGAAACATGTTTGTTCCACCACCCATGCAAGCTAATAGAACTTCTATACTGGAATACATGAATGTGACCAATAATAAAGATTAAATTATGTTTTCTCAAGATGAGTTTCCTTCTAAATAAATTTAAGATAAACATGATTCTCTTATGGTTGATATCCTTATGTATAGGGGGTAATGGGAACACCCCAAAACACAAGGAGGAAAAATACCAAGATTTCACCACCCAAGGAGGATCGATTAACACAAAAAGAAGTGCTAATGCATAACCTTCACAAAGGGGAAATTTGCTTGGATTAACTTCTTCCTTTCCCTACAAGAGGGGATTGAAACTAGTATGAAAAAATATATGAAAAGAAGAAATGAAGTTAACTTAACTTGAAAGCAGAAACCTGAATACCTACTGAAAGACTGTGTTAGAATCTAGAATAATTCAGGGTTTGGGAGCAGATAACTGAGATTTGAAAAACCCAAAAATTGGGAGCCTTAGGATTATGTTGACCTAGAGGGGCTATGAAGAGATGGAGGGGGATGGTGACATGTAGAAAATCCACCCAAGACTAGGCCGAGATTGACATCCACCTGCTCTGCAAAATTTCCCAGAATCTGGATCTGTGTCAGTAACCTATTTTCGATGGCTCTGAATCCGAATCTGCAAGTCTGTATACTTGAAATTGCAAGAGGAAAAGGTTTTTTTTTTGGAGAGTGACTTGCCTTGGTCAAGCCCCAGTTTAGAAATTAACCTTAACCTTAAAATTGAGACAATAAAAGAGAATGCTAACAAGTAGTAGAAGTAGATCTAACTATGAAGCATATCATATCAATAAATGTGCCATTGTGTTTAAAATTAAATCAATTATGTTGATACAATACTAAAAACATATAAAGGAAATCAATGCAAATCAAAACCTTATGTATGTGTATGCTTGTGATTCACCTTGAAGAAAAATGTATATTCTTGAAGGTATAAATGTGGATCTTCCCTCCTTGATGGCCAAATCAAATATATATTGAAGAAAGAAGCTAGAACTAGAGGAAATAATGCATTAATTATATAAATATTGAATTCCTTGAAAAACTCCTTCAATTGCTTGAACACTTGTATTCTTGAATTCTTGATCTCTAATGGATGCCTTGAATTCTTAAAAGAAAATGAAATTGCTTGCTCAATTGATTACCTATTATTGTGGTTTACTTGGAACTCTTTGAAATGAAGTGAGTAGGCCTTCTTTATCCCAATTTCATGACCAAAATTGAAAAGGGCTATCTGCACAAGGCAAGAAATTAATTTGGAACCCTGAGATGGGCCCATAATCCTAAGGATTTCCACCTTGGGGGGAGGCCAACCTTGACCTCACCCTAGGGGCTATTCAAACCTTAACCTACCTATAAGGGGCTAGGATGACCTCAGTCTACCCTTAGATGGTTTCACAATGGGATTTTGTGCTTAGGGTCTCGAGGAAAGGGAAAACATAAGCAAAAATGGACAAAAAACAAGGGTACAGACAACATAAGGGTAAAAGGGGATATCCAATCATTATGAAGGCATTAAAGAGGGCCTAGGAAATACCATTAAGGAGGGATAAAAGGTCTTATCATGGGTACTTCAATTTTAAGATGATACATTTATCCCCCACTTTAGTGGGAGTATGAGGCAAGGCATACTCACGGTAAAGGAAGAGAGAGAAGAAGAGAAATTTTGGTGAATTAAAAAGAGATAAAACATCACTAGTACTAAGGACATAAGCTCCCAAATAAAAGATCCTATTCCACACCCATGCATGAGGGCAAGAAAAAAAATAAAAAAATTAAAAAGCAAAAGACACAAAGAAGAGAAAAAGGGGTTAGTGCTAAATAAAACTCCAAATCAACTGGTGAAAGAAACCTCAATCGGAAATGCCTCATCCACTAATATAATGTCCAAAAGGCTCTTGCAAGAGCATAAATGATAATATATAAAAGAAAAATTAAAAATCATATAGGATATAAACTCCATGATCTAATCCTACTAGCATGAAAGCAAAAGAGAAAGGGAGAGAGAGATGTGATTACCTCGCCTAGTAAGATGTGTGTATCTTACTGTGAACCACAAAAGGATAGGATTGAACAGTCTAACAGGTGTGTGTATCTGATAGTCAATCCTAGAAAACTTTGTGCCTTATGGTGACTTTGTGTACCCCATGAATCAATATTTTCTTATCACCATGGTGCGCACTTGTGTCTGTAAATGTGTATACCAGGGATGGAGAAGTGTCACTTATACCCCGTTCAGGATTTATCATGCTGCCAAAAAAAAGTTAAAAAAAAAGATAACTATAGTGAACCACCTCACAATAGGTGCTCAGTAATCATTCCCAAATCCTCTCTTAGGAATAGTTCATTCAATATAAGGATTACTTCTCCCACTATGAGGTGTATTTAATTTTTCAACCCAGGGACATATACTTGAAATGGTACGACACTATATGTGCACTAAGTCCCTTAGAGAGTCATTCAACCTATGTCGCAGCAAGGTAAAATACATGAAAGGAATCTACACTAGATTTGCAGGAAAGAAAACACACTTACTCCTAACTGAAATGAATTCTACAAATTGCAAAATCTACTTAAGCCTATTATTTCAACCTAGAGCATTCACTATAACTATCTTTGTAGGTGCTGCAGGAACATTCACAAAGTACAATGCTGCAGGAAGAAACTGTTGTATCATCTTAAAATGGAAGCACTTCCATGTTAAGAATTTTTAGCCCTCCTTAGGGGATGTTTTTGACCTCCATCATATCATCCTCCCATTTCTGCATCATCCCCTGCTTCTGTGCCTAATTAGGACCCTGATTGGGCCTCTCTGGTCACCTTCTACCCCACCTGGCATGTTTTCCATAAGTTCTGACCCCCTAGGTCAAGGTCGAACTTGAACTTGACCTACATTAGGGTCAACCTCAACCTTGACCTAGGTCAAGGTTGACCTCGACCCTAAACAGGGTCCCCCTTTCAAATCTGGAAGCTTGTCGGTTGTCGGGGGTCATCCAAAATTCAATTTTCCCGCTTCCGGGTTGGATGTTTTGGGTTCCGAAGTTGTGATTCCTACATTATATTTAATATAGGTCCTCTCCTAGGGGTAAAGGCTTTAATGGAAATTTAATTATCCTATGTTAGCCTCCTTAGATGATTGTTTCCTAGTTTCATATAAAAGGGAGCCTTCTCCTCTCATTTTCTCTAACCATTATGAAGTAACAAGCGCTAAGCAACCAAGCATTCCTAAGTATTGTCAAGAAGAAAAAAGTTCAAGAATACATTTTTCTCAAGCTTCCAAGGTGTTCAAATATTCTTCTCAAGCATTCAAGTTCTCCATTTAAGATCAAGGATTCAAGTTTTCAAGCCTTTGAAGGGATTAGGTTCAAACATTCAAGATTCATCATTCAAACCCTAGATCTAGCCATCATGGTGGTGTGATCTTCCTTCAAGATCCTTTGTTCATCTTCAAGACTCCTTCATCATTCCTTCAAGGTGGATTCCAAGCATATAATCATGGAGGTTTATGGTTTCTATTGATTTCAAGATTTCATATTTACATACTTGCATACATTTGAATTATAACTGCATATCTATTGAATATCATAGCTTCATTGTTAGATTCAATTCTACTACTTGCTAGCATTCTATACTTTATTTATTTAAAGGTTAATTCCTAAATTGGGGTTTGACTAAGGCAAACCCCTCCCCCCCAACAAACAAATCTCTTGTTCTTGCAGGTACAGGTTTGGGACTGTAGATTTGAACACAAATTTGGATACCCTTTTTGGCTTTCTTCCAGACTCCATGAACAGATTTTCTGTCAGACCTGTGCAGGTCAAGGTTGACATTATTGGGTCAGGGTCGACATTTATGGGTCAAGGTTGAACTTTTTCATAAGATGGTGTCAGATCAAAAAAACATTTTTGGGTTTTGTTCGTCTCTGCGTTCCAGTTTTGGATCATACTTCAGTTTTTCTAGAAATAGAGTACAGACCTCAGAAAACAACATTCTTTTATTTGTAATTATTCAAGGTTAGTACATTTATCCTATTTCTTTAATTACTATCATATATCATATCTACATTATCAATTAACAAAATTTAAGATCCTCTTCTCTTTATTCTCATTTCTAAATGATTGATTCATTTGTGCATTAATCCTTCTCTTGGATTGATCAACTTGGATCCTTCATTTGTGCATTTGGGGAATAAAGGTGGAACATCTTATCTTCCTCATAATCAAATTTCAATACAATTACAATTTAAATGTAAAGGATAGGGAAATACACAATCAAACCCTAATATAAAAAAATAAAAAGGTATCATTTTTCTTCCTTTACATTTTAGTGAACCTGCGATAGACACTCCTTTTTTTTGGTGTTAGATTTACATCTTATTTGCATACAAAAAAATAATAATATAAAAAAATAAAAAAAGTTAAATACTCATAAAATAGAAAAACACTTCTTGCATTTCATTCATTATGAATATCTTTTGGTGTATGGCTATTTTTCTCATTATTATTCTCTTAGAATCTCTTTATAGTACTTATGATGTGTATGCGACTATTCTCCATTTTATTACATTTATCACTCTTCATAGTGTGCTTGCTTATGCCATTATGAGATTGACCAATACTAGTCTCCCTACATTCAAAACTTTAATTAAGGATTTGTGTAGTGGACATATTTCTCTTTTGGATTATGTGAAGAATTTGGTGGATGATACCCCATTACCTAATTTTCCTAATCCTAATCTTAACCTTCCTAATCTAATCATTCCTAATAACCCCACTCCTATTCTTCCATCCTCCATCCCTAGTTCTTCTCATACTTTTGTTAAGGCTCAAACTATGGTACGAGATGAGGATGTGCAAGAATTTCTAGATTTACCTTCTCCTTCTTATCCCGTCCATGATGATATTAAAGGGAAATCCAAAGA
>MU228410.1:1484779-1501952 GCA_018584345.1 Thuja plicata | reverse complement strand
TATATATATATATATATATATCGACAAACATGAAATAATTATCTACCCATGGGTTTAATGGTTCTAATTGTACTTTGACATAAGTTCAACTGATTACAAGTCCACAAATCTTTTGGTAATACTTAAAAACATAGTATAAAGATTAATATAATAGAGACAGTAAATGGTCTCATCATATAGTACAAGGGAGGCTATGTGTATACCCTCCTCCGTATGATGTCTACATAGTAGACATTATAAGGAAGAGAATCAAGGATACCCACTTCCATCAAAAGGAGATACCCTTTAACGAAACAATGTATGCCATATTCTTAATGAAGAGTGTGTACCTTTACAAGCAAAGAGCATAGATAATCATGAAAGGATATATCTCTTATGAGAAGAGGATCCTTGAAAGGGAGAAATATTTCTTACAAGACATCTACCTTCAAGAGGAGTTCTTGAACAAAGATAATATCTCCGAGATAAAAAATCATCTATTTATCCCCCCGTTTCCAGGTGAAATAGGAATTTTTGGTGAAGGATAACAGAATTTAAATCAAAAAGCATGAGAAAATATTTATTATGAATATAGTTTTGTAAATAAGGAAGAGGCAATGAATTAGGACATACACCTCTTGTATAAGAGAGAATCCTAGTCAACAGTATAATTCCTTATAAGAAAATAATGTCACATGATAAAAAAGTGCCACTGTACTAAGGAAAGAAAATTATTGGACAAGAAGAGAGAAAGAAGCCTTTCCCCCCAAGGGTAAAGGAAAGAAAAATTGAAAATGATAAGCACTTTGCAAGAGATATACTAATCCAAGAATGAGTTTTAACAAAAGAGACAACAACATATATACTTGAAAATATATCACATATAAAGTACAAATCGTTAAGGAAAGAAGAGAACAAAGTATGATCATGGAGTATTAAACATGTATTTTTAACAAAAATATGACTTGATAGCAAGTTATAGAAAGAAGGAAAAAAATAAGGAAGAGGATGAAAAACTAACCCCCCCACGAAGGGGTTTCTTATACAAGATATACACTTCCTAGCCTACATAAAGTATAGTTAGAAAGATATCTGAAAGGAACTCATACATTAAAAGGGAGAAATGGATCCCAAAGAAGAAAAATAGAAACAAACCTTGCCCCCCAACTAAGGGACAAGGAAAATAAACCTATTGGGTTTCTCCTAATGCTCACTATGCCACATAATGGGGAGAATTCCCAATAGGGAAGAAAGAGACTAAGTAAAGCCATGAATTTGTAAAACCTCAGGTGTATAAGGGATAAATCCCCTATCCGTCTGATCTCTTATAAATAAATTGAATTAATATTAGTGAACAATCATATGAAAATAATTATAATGGAAAGGACATAAAAATCTATGAAGAGCATCTTTCGACATAGGTTGAAATTTTTATTTACGAGCTGCCATAAGTTGAACATAGACTCTCTTAGCCACCTCCTAACGAGTATTAGGAGGGGAAATGGAAGGTGTTGGTAAAATAAGGTGGAGAGGAGGTCTATGGGGAACCTCAACAACTTTAAAGTTCAAAAGAGTAAATCCTAACCTATATGTGTTTTTCTTAGGAGAAATATGAAGAGGGAATCTAATGGCTTGTTCATTAATACCAAGTCCTAAACCTTTGTAACCTCATTTAGAAACCATATTATATCCTATGATGTAAGTATATTGCAAAGAATACAAAGGAGGCTAGGGTGTTGATCAAATGATGAATATTTGATGGAGATGATGAAGACCGAGTGATACAGAGTATCATGATTGTAGAAATGGTTAGATCAGTTATTGTTTTTTCATTGATGTCAAGTAGTTGATTAATTGATTTTTATTATGTTACCATATATTAAGAGGAGAAGTTAAATGGGTGAAAAATAAAGATCAAATAATGATGAAGTAATGATGATATGGTTGTTTTCTACTATATATTTGATGTTATCAAATTAGTATAATTAATTGATCAAGTCAAAAATTACAAAGACTTAAAGTTATGACTGAAAGAGTTACTTTACCAAGTTAGATAGAGTCAGTCAGTATAATGATATGTGAGTTAGTTATAGTTACCAAACACTGAGTGAAATTCAACCATTGAGCACCAAAGATGAGTTAGACAACGAGCAATGAATGGGTTCAGTTACTGAGTTGCAAAGAAATTTTTACCGAGTATAGGATAGATGATAAGATCAAATTTAATGTGAAGCAATGATAAGCTAGATGAGGAAATAAATTAAATGAAGTTTTTTACAAGATATATGAATTAGAAAATTCAATAAGAAGATCTAAGGCGAAGATCAAGTGGCTAAACTAAATTGTGAGAGTTCCAAGAAAAGTACAAGTTCCGAGGTAAAACTGAAATGGTTTACCGAGTTGTGAATTGTGAAGAAGGTGATCAAACAACTGAGCAAAAATGAAGGAAAATTAAATTAAGGAGATTAAGAGAAAAAATTATGTCTATAAAAAGAATGTGAAATATACAGAAAAGAGAGGCTAGCAAATTGAATAGAGAAAAAGAAGCTGAAGAACAACATTTATCGAGAAGAATAGAGAAACAAAGATTGAAGAATCTACAGTATGAGAAAGAGATCAATGGAGTATGTGATGTCAGTATTCAATTGAGCATAAAGAATCTGACACAAGAAAAGGTAGTTTCTATATTTACATATCAAAGCTTACTATTTCTTATTAATATTTGTAATAGAGAAATCTCTTAACTGAGTGGATTTAAAACCTAGAATTAGGTGACATTCCAAAAGAGTGTTTAAAAACCTCTAACAACGCCACTTTTAACAGAGTGAAGATCTTAATAGATCTGAGGTAAAACCCCTAACAAGGTCACATTTAGAAAATATGTTTTGTAATCTTTAACAGGATAAATTGTTAACCGAGCGTACTTCAGAAGGGTACATTTTTATTGTGGGTTACAATTCCCATAGAGGTTTATCCCAAATTGGATTTCCTCATTAAATCTGGTGTCAACTGAGTTAAATCTAGAGTGAATTGAGTTAATATGATGTTTCTAAGTATGAATGATTGATTTACATATATGAGATGTATTGTTGTTTAAATTATTGAGTTATTTGGTGAATTGGTTATTTACTATATTTAGTATTACCGAGTGAATCAGAGAGTGTAGTTTTAAGTGTTTAAGTTTTGATTTGCCTAATTCACCCCTCCTCTCAGTGGACCAATAGAGGGATCATGTGGGTCATGAGAAAATATTGTATAAGGTGGGATTATAGAAGAGGAAGGTGAAGAAACTTGTTTTTTTCACTTTAATGTCATCATGAAGAGGAGATTGAGGTGAAGGTTCATCAAAGAAATATTGAAAATCATTATCATAAACCATGTTTTGAGCTTGAAAATACCTTTGAGAATCACTAGGAGACGGGGGTGGATTTTTAGGGATAGGATTATGAAGATTAGGATTAGGATTAGGAATTTTGGGAATAGGATTAGGAAGGTTATAACCATCAACCATTGTTCTTATGTGATCCAAAATAGTGATAAGCCAACCACATGAAACTTTAATAACAGTCTTGAAAGTAGGAAATCTTGTGCTTGTTAACCTCATAATAGAATAAGAAAGGAAATCATGAAGATAGATAAACATTATAAAATTCAAGAGACTCTCATATACCTCATAAGTGCTATAAAGAGATGCAAGGAGAAGAATGATAAGAAAGATATCGACACATTATAACATCTTAGAGATATTCACGTTTACAATCTTATGCCAAAGAGAAGGAAGTATAAAATGTGGGGTTCACCAAATGTTTACCCACAAGTGGTTTCATTTTGGGATCACCAAAATGTATAGGGGGTAATGGGAATGCCCCAAAATAAAAGGAGGAAAAATACCAAGATTTCACCACCCAAGGAGGCCCTATTAACACAAAAAGAAGTGCTAATGCGTAACCTTCACAAAGGGGCAATTTGCATGGTTTAAATTCTTCCTTTCCTTACAAGAGGGGATTAAAACTAGTATGAAAAATAAATATATGAAAATAAAGTGACAAAATAAATAAATAAAGTTAACTTACCTTTAAAATACAAACCTGCCTACCTGCTTGAAGACTATGTCAGAATCTAGAATAATTTGAGGTTTGGGAGAAAAAACTTTTGAGATCTACAAAACCTAGAAACCTGGGAGCCTTAGGACTATGCTGACCTAGAGGGGCTATGATGACTTGGAGGGGGACGGTGACATGTAGAAAATCCACCTAGGACTAGGCCGAGGTCAACATCCACCTGCTATGTAATATTTCTCAGAATCTGGATTTGTGGTATTAACATGTTTACGACAACTCCGAATCTAATCTGCAAGTCTGTATACTTGAATTTGCAAGAGGAAAAAAGGGTGTTTTGGCTTTTGGAGAGGGGCTTGCCTCACAAGCCCCGATTTAGGAACTAACCTTAACCTTAAAATTGAGACAATAAAATAGAATGCTAACAAGTAGTAGAAGTAGATCTAACTATGAAGCATATAATATCAATAAATATTCCATTGTGTTTAAAATAAAATTAATTATGTTGATGCAATAGCCTTGAATCAACACCAAAAACCTAGAAAGGAAATCAATTCAAATCAAAACCTCATGTAGGTGGATGCTTGTAATTCACCTTGAAGAAAGATGTATATTCTTTAAGGTATGAATGTGGATCTTCCCTCCTTGATGGAAAAATCCACTACCTCCTTGAAGAAAAAAACTATATCTAGAGGAAAGAATGCATGAATGATACAAATCTTGAATGACTTGAAAAAATCCTTCAATTAATTGAACACTTGTATGCTTGATCTCTAATGGATGCCTTGAATGCTTGAAAGAACATGAAATTTCTTTCTCAATTGATTACTTATTATTGTTGATTACTTGGACCTCTTTAAAATGAAGTGAGTAGGCCTCCTTTTATACAAATTTTGTGACTAAAATTTAAAAGGGCTGACTACACAAGGCGGGAAAAGAATTGGGAACCCCAAGATGGGCCCATAATCCTAAGGCTTTCTGCCTCGGGGGGAGGCTGACCTTGGCCTCACCCTAGGGGCTAGGCCAACCTTGACCTACCCTCAGATGGTTTCACCATGGGATTTTGTGCCCAGGGTCTTGGGGAAAGGGAAAACATAATTGAAAATGGACAAAAAATAGGGGTACAGACAACATAAGGGAAAAGGGGCACATCCAATTATTATGAAGGCATTCAAGAGGGCCCAAGATATCTTATTAAGGAGGGATAAAAGGTCTTATCATGGTTACTTCCATTTTAAGATGATACACCTTACCAATGATAATCTTATTCAAAGAACTTTAATTGATAATGGATGTGGTATTAATGTGTAGCATTACTTTTTTGCATAAAATTAAGATGGATATTTCATTGATTAAACCCAATTTTATTCCTATCTATGGATTTGACAATGTTGCTAAAAAATCCTTAGGTATTATAACCTTTCCTATTAAGGTAGTTTTTGTTACTTTACCTACACCTATTCATGTCATTCCCAATACTCTCACTTATAATATTCTCTTAGGGTGACCATTTATACATGCCATGCAAGTTTTTCCTTCAATACTTCATTGTAAAGTGAAGTTCCTCTATAACAATATCATGTATACCCTTGTTGCTGATGATAAGTACTAAAATTGCTTACGAACTCAATCCGCTTCTCCATCCATTCCTACACCATTTAAACAAAACATATCTTCCCCTCCTACATATACTTCTTCTATTAGAAGTTCCCTTTTAGAATATGATTAAGGGTAATTGGACTCTACTCCATCATTTTTGGGAGAATACAAAGTTTTGAAAGGGCCTAGTGTGTCATTTTTTCAACCTTATTCTCCTTACATTTCAATCTTCAATATGGTTCAAGATGTGTGCAACAAAGCAATAAGACCCATTAGAAACCTACCTCAAACTTTCATGTGCAAGGGTTTGGTTTCCAACCTCCTCGTTTTTCTAAATCCCTCCCCTTACCATCTAACATTTCTTTTATGCCTAAATTTTTATCAAGAAATCATTTTTCTTGACCTTCTTCGTGCTAAGTTGATTACTTAACCTAAACAAAAGAAGAAGCCTAGTCAAAATCTTGTGAATCTTCATTTTTGCATGTATCATCAATATCATGACCACTCTATTAATGAATGGAAATATTTACATTAAAAAATCCATAAACTCATTGATTATAATATCATTCACATACCATGCTACGATGAGTTAATTTTCAACCACGATTACTTCAAATAATATTTAAGTTCATTTTATGTTGTTCCACACTATATGACATTGTTAGCCTATCTATTGGTGGCTCATTTTCATTCATGGTGATACAATTTCAAGTGAAACCATACTTTTTGAGTAACATAATAGTCCTCTTTCTCTCCACACTTAGGGGGAAAGGATAGGTTTTTTTTTTCTTATCCTTTCCAAGGATCCTTTTTTCCTCTTGAATAGGTAGCATTTTTTATCATGTGATACCAAATCTTACATATAATTGTTTGTTTACATTAGGTATTTTATTTTATAAAAGAGGTATGAAGCTTGGATCATAACATATTATTTGTTCATAATTGTGTATTCATGGTAAATAAATCCCTTATCTTTGGGGGCAAAAAGTGTGTCATCCTTCCTTAAGAATCCCTTTACCTAGAAATGGGGAAGGTGAGGGATTCTCCCTTCTATTGGTCAATGATGATTTTCAAAATTTCTTCATCCTTCCAAAGGATTCTTTAACACTCGTTGCATGGTATCTCTTTGCATTTATCTCTTACTTGACCTTATAGGAGTTTTAACATCTTTGAATTGCACTGGGTTTTTCTTGTGGGATGCCTCCTTATTTTTAAAGGTGCTTCATGCTTGTTTCTCTTTTCCTTAAGATGTAAAAATAGTCCTATTTTCCATCTTAAGGGGGGAATATATGGGATCCTTATTGCAAACATTCTGATTATTTCAAGCATTTTCGGTAGATTGCACTAGCATAATATAATTTTCTAGGGCCAGATCACTCTTCTTTGTCCATTTTTGGCAGATTTCATTGGGTACAATGCTTTCCTTGGTTATCCTTAGGATTTATTGAACTAGAATTACAAAAATTTCTAACCTATTTGACTTATCCTTTGAATACATTTTTAGGATTGGTTGACTAGCATAACATATTTTTCTAGACCATTTGAACTATCATTTTCATGGGTTGACTAACATAATACAATTTTCTAGACTGTTCAACCTTTCATTTGCATAGATCTTTATGAGTTGACTAGTGTGTGCTAGACCATTTCCTCCATCTTTACATTCCCTTTTATTGGTGGAACTAGTATAACACAATTTTCTATACTATTTCCCCCTCTTCTCTTTTCGTTCACTCTCTCATGGATCACCTAGCACAACAAATGGTAAAGCTTGTGTCATCCATGGTTGTCTTATTCTCTTCTCCATGATTCCATATAATAACATACTTTGATAGTGGATTGAATCTTAGAGTCTTATCTTATCTTGTATTTGTGTTCTTTCTCTTTCCATGTGACCACTTGTGCTTTTGCAATAGCTTTCCGAACATGATACTAACGGTTGAGATATTTTATTTATTGAGGTCTCTTCAACTAGTTGACTTGGAATCTTAGTAAGATTTAGGATTTTATTTTTTTATATGTTTCCTTGTACATTTTTGTATGAGTTAAAATCCATGGTTTCGGGGTTTGTGTCCTTAAGCTTAGTGATATCTCATCTCTTTGCAGTTTTCCCATGATCACATCCTTCTCTCTCTTTCTTCTACTTTACTGTGAGCATGAGGTGGACTCATACTCCTGCTAAAGTGGGGGCTAAATGTACCATCCTAAAAAGTTATCACCTATAGTTATATACTTAATTTAGCCCCATTTTAGCATGTATGGGTTCCCAAATTGATTTCACGCTCTCCTAATGCTTACTAGACCTTTAAATTAATATTATAAGTCCCGTGTTAATTCAAAATTCACCAAATATAGATGTGAGACCTTATTTTTATGCGTGATTCTTTATTATTTATCCAATTCAATCATTTATTAGCCTACATTTATGTTACCATTTGTGGCCTTTGTGATTCTTCCCGACCTCAAAATCATTTGTGCTTCTTATTCTAGCATCTACCTTATCTCCCCAACCTCCCATTTTAATTTTGGCTCAACCTCCTAGGTACAAAACACCTAAGGATTTTTGTTCCTAGGATAAAAAATCCCAAGGCATTTTATTCCTTGAGGATTTGGCTAAAATTTGAATTTGGCTTGGTTACAATGTTTTGGTGGGAAATCAGCTCCCATGGTCAACTTGGATCAATTTTGAATCCCAAAATGTGTGAAGAGGTATAAAAGTGGCCTATATATCCTAATTTTGGAACCTATCTATTATCTATTATCCATTATCCATACTTTAAAAAGAACATTCATGATCAAACGATCTCCATTCAAGCATCCAAGTCTTCAAAGCATAGTTCTTCTCCTCCATCAAGCATTGTCGCAAACTACAACATTCATGGTGCAAGGCAAATATTTCATGATTTCTGTTTGGGTATTTGTGGAGTTAAAGCTATTATATTAATACTTATGATTACATCTAAAGAAGAATTTCACCATAAAAGTATTGTATGGTGGAAAATGGTGATCAATGTTAGGATGTAGATCACTCACTAAGATCTTGTGTACATTAGAATACAAACCCACCCTTAAGAAAAATCTGATTAGCACAACCAAAAGGAGGAAGGGTGCTAATGCAAGATCTATGACCAAGGGGGTTTTGGATTCGTAGAAGGATATGATAAATGTGATAAATGATAGATATGATCTAATAAAGTAAGTACATAGGAAAATAAGGAAGAATAAGTGCATGTAGAAACAAGATACATAAGATATAACTTTGAGTTTGAATCCAACTATTGACACATCCTGCAGTAACTACAGATCTAGAAAACATGGATCTATATTTGTTTGTCCTGAAATTTTCAAAAAAATAATAATAGAGATAAGTCAACATTTTGGGAACAATTTGACTTTTGGGGAACAAGTCGACTAGTCAACTTATTCCTGGAAAAAATTGATGAAACTTTCCTGGATTTTACAACTACACTTGTACTGCCCAGTTCCAGAATTTTAGCTTTGGAACCTGTTCCTACACATAGAAAAATAGGGAAAAAGGTTGTGGAAAGGGTTTTTCCTTGGTCAAACCCCTATTTAGGAATCAACCTTGAAGTGTAATAGAAATTTAATAAAGGGAAGTAATGCAAAAGGTAAATTGTTGATTCACATTGTATGAAAAACCTCATGAACGGATGTGGTAAACACTCAAATCCATGAAGATTCTTGAATGTGCTTGGATTCCAAAGAGTTGACCTTGGAATGAGATGTAGAATCAAGGATGCCTTCACAAATTCATGGATCTATGATTTCTACTCTTAGATCTTGAACGTAGATATGCGTGATAACCACACAAAGAAGGGAGAGAAGGATAGATGAATGAATCTCCTTTCTTGATTGAGAATTTATCTACTTCTCCATAATGAAATAAAAAGTTGCATCAATTAGAGAATATTGCTTTTACTTGAATGAATCTTGAAGAATTGGAGACTTGGAGATCTTAAATTGGATGCTTGCCTTCAAATCTTGAATACAAATCCTCAATTTCTCTTGCTTACTTCAAATCTTGATCACTTGATTATGATATAAACTACACTTGAATATGTTATACAAAAGATAGGATATCCTTTTATAGTAAATAATTGAATTCAAGATTCATATTTGATCCAGCTGACTACAATTGAAAACCTCAAAAGAAGACCCCTGCATCAGGCTCCAGGAAAAATTTGGGCCAAAAATCCTAGGGAGAAGTCAACCAATTAACTTGTCCCCAATGACAAGTCGGCTAGTCAACTTGTCCCAGGAAAAATTGGGCTCAAATTTCATAGGGATGTTAGGGAAGGTGAAAATAGGCAGGGGGAGAAAATGAAGGTTGTTGTGATAAAGCATAATAGACATTCAAATCTTGAAATCACCAAAATAGGGTCTAATAAGTCCTAAAGACATCCAATTATGGTTGCTAACTTTTTAGTATGGTACATTTAGCCCCCACTTTAGTGAGAGTATGAGATGAACTCATGCTCTTGGTAAAGTAGATTGAATGCATAAGATTGATCTCATCAAAGTCAAGGAGAAAAAGTGTACCATCCTAAAAAATTTGCACCCATTATCAGATGTATTTAGGACCTATTAGAACCCATTTTAGTGATTCCAAGATCCAAATGTCTTTATGCTTGATTTCCCACATCTTTCATTTTCTCTCACTGAAACTTTTCACACTTCCCAAGCCTTGAATAGCTTTGAATTTAATAATGCTAGGACTAGGTCAATCTAAGTTGACCTTGTCCTTGACTAGGTCAGTCCAATTCAACCTTGTCCTAGGGCATTGTGTTTAAGTGGGTGCTGGGCCCAATACAAAGGTTTTTCTTCATGATCTTTATTTGTGGTCGACCAGACAATATTGAATCCCAAAATGAGTATAAAAGGGGTATTATCCTCTCATTTTGACATCCATCACTATCCATTATCATCCAATATTTGTGTAACAAATCTACATGCAAGAAATCAATCTTTCAAGTGCAATCAAGATTTCAAGTTGTGCAATTGAAGTGGTGGAATCAAGATTTGAAGGAAAGCATCCATTTCAAGATCTCCAGGAAAAGGAAATCTTCTCTCATTAATGAAAATTTCTCTCCCATGAGGGCCAAGTAGAGGAATTATCAAGAAAGTAAGAAGACCCATTCCTCTTCTCCATTCAAGATTTTAAGCATACATTCATTCCAAGATCTAGGATTGGAAAGTGTAGATCCATTGCATTTGTGAAGGCATCCTTGATTATACAACACATTCCAAACATACATTTCAAGCATCTTCATGGATCTGACTGATTTCTACATCCATCCATGAGGGTTTCTTATGCAAGATAAATTTGAATTTTATCTTGTCTACATTACTTTCCTTGTGCAATTTATATTTCATCTCAAGGTTGATTCTTATACAGGGGCATGACGAAGGCAAGCCCCTTAACACAGCCTTTTCTTGTTCTTCTTTTGTGCAGGAATAATATTTTGGAGTTTCAGATTTGGATTTTAGGAAATTCAGAACCGGTGGAAGATCCTTTAAAAATTTCATTAGATTTTGAGCCTCTAGGACTAGGTCAAGTTTCTTGGACAAGGTCAAATTTATTTGAAATAGTCCTTTGGATCCATACATTTCATAGTTGAAAGTTACAGGTGTTAAAGTGCCAAATCCAAAACCATTTCTGATTCTGATAGTTCTGTGACAGTCAACTCTAGATCTAAAGACTATTCCTCCTCTCTTTGCTTCAAGGCGAGTTCATTATTCTTCTTTTCATCTTGCATTTAATTTTATGCATGAGATTTGATATCATATATTGTTAGTTGTCATTTAATTTATCATACTATCAAATTCCTTTCATAGATTTTCATATAATTTTACATATCATATAAACTTTAACATTAAAGGAACCATCCCCAAATAACACTCCATCCTAAAATCTAGATCTTGCATTGGTACCCCTTCACCATTTTGGGTTGTGCTAATATGATTTGGATTTGAGGGTGAATCTTTGGGAGTGTTCCTATTGTATCATAGACCCCCATACCATTTAATTTGGTGAGTGAGCTTTCTCCATAGCATTTCTCACCATTTTTTGTGATACATTTTGGTGAACCCAACTTGGTACATTTCCATTCTGATTTTGGTGTTAGATTCTCCTTCTTTGCATTCAAATATCTAGATCTATTTTTCACTCACATTTACATTACAAGCTTAAATTTGATAGTTAAATTTTCATGGATTGCATGTTTCTTTCAAATTGCATTGCATTTCTCTTTCCTTTCATTCCATTTTTCATGATCTTTATCACTTTGAGTCCAACCTATAGCATTCAGGTTAGAAGAAATCATAGACTCATGGGTTCCTTTGATCCCAAACCCTCATTCTTTCCCAAGAATATTGATGAGACCAACACGCATCCTAGTGATGCCAATCCTATCATGGATAATAACTCTTATCATTCTTCTCATGGTGAAGAAGAAGCATTAATGTTTCCTCCTCCTCAACTCCAAAAACTTTCCCATGAATTTGAGAAGTTTTAACATTGGCCAGGTCAAGAAAATAGTAATCCTGAAGTTCTTTCCTTCGCATAAATAATAACAAAAATTATTCACAATGATGAACATGGTGTTAACCTCTTGCTTAGTATTTCTCATCTCATTGATGCCAATATCAAACCCATTAGGGATTGTGCTCAATATTTAGGCTTTACTCTACACACTACAAGTTTTGAGACCTCTTTGCCTATATCTACTTCCATTCCTAGTGTGTCCACTTATGCTCCACCTATCATCACAACTTCAATTCAAAATTATAATCCTACACACATGAGTCTACCTAATCCTATTATTCCTTCCATTACTTCAAGTGTTCCATATGTTTCATTTCCATCATCCATGCCTACTTATCATACTATTCCTTTTTCATACTCAACCATTCCTTCAGTTTCCAACAATGCTCCTAATATTTCTCATATTTCTCCGCCTACCATTCTTTCTACCGATTCTACCATTAATATCTTGTCTCAAACTCACCTCAAATTGTGTTTTCTTTACAACAAAAAATTGCTTCTGTGACTCAATCCAAGTTAAGCATTCCTATTTTTGACATTTCTAGTCCCTTTGTTAGAATAACTGAGGGGGGGGGGGGGGGAAGTNAGAATAACTGAGGGGGGGGGGGGGTGAAGTAGTGGCCTTAAAATAATTCCAAAAAATCCAACCAAAACTTATATTTCGAATATTATATCCTCTAGTTATCTTTTAGTCCATCAAGATGTATTCCTTAAATAACTTTAACAAATATAACACGCTCGGTATGATCTATTGTTTATCTTTTCTAGACTTTACCGAATAGCAGTAAATAAACTGAGTATTAACTGACCAATCTAGTTTCAATAGTGTGTAAATAAAAATATAAATGCAATGAAATAAATACACATTTGACACATAGATTTTAATGTGGAAAACTTGTTAAGGGAAAAACCACTTGGGACCGGTAACCCAAAATTTTCACTATTCTGAAGTGAGCTCAGTGAAGAGCCAACCTTGTTAAAGGTTACAAACATACTATTAACTATGACCTTGTTAGAGGATTTAAAACTAACAGGTTATCTTTTGTCCTAGCACTCACTATGCTGTCAATAAGAAAACCTTTTGATACTCTTGAGTATCTCAATACATTAAGGACTGTTAAATCCCACTTGGTTAAGAGATTTTCTGAATCAATGGTTAAACGGATATAGTAAATGATATGTTCAATAATACAACTTTAACTTGTATATATTCAGATCTATTTTTAGTCCAATAATACCTCTCTAATCAATGTTCACTTCAGTTCCTTTGCTTTCATTATTTCTTCTTTCTTCTTAGTGAATGCTCTGTCCTCTTTTGCTCAGTGTCTACAAAATTCTTTGGGTCTTGTTCTTCAACCTACATGATCATATCTGCATGAAGAATTCTAATTTCACTACAATATATTCAACATTCCTCTCTTGCCAACGAATTACTTGTCTATTTATATAGACATGATTAGCTTCTCAGTCTCCTTGTTTTTGTCATAGATGACTTCTTGATCTATAAAACTTGCCATGCTTGCTTTATCCCGTAAAGCTTTGCTTTATTTTTATTCCATAGATCTCTCCTTGATAAATACGCTTTAAATATCATCCATGATTTAGTTTAACTGATCATTAGAAATAAAGAAATCAATCAGTCAATCTCTAAATATAGCTCTTGCCAACTAAGTATTTTTTTCATTCTTGAACTTCAGTTCTGATCGGTCATCAACTCAAATTAGCTTGGTCATTGACTTCAGTTATGCTTGGTAGCAACTTCAGTTATGCTCAGTAATCAATATACATGGTGAACTTCTCAGTGACACTTGCTCAGTAACACTTGCTCGGTTACTGTGATGCTTGGTTTATACTGTCCATCGGTGTGCATTGTCCTTTGGTGTCTACTGTCACTTGGTGTATATTGAATTTTATGTTTTACTGATAACATAAAATTTGTCTCTTCAGTTCTTCAAGGTTATGACCAATATGTGTATGAATATGATGACATATAACTGATTGAATGTTTGAAGATGTTAATTTGATCACTGAAATGCAGAAAGATAATGCAAGACATTAAATCAGTTAATGGATTGTATTGTCATTGATGTCAACTTGATATAATCTGATCAGTTATATACAAAGTGTCAAAAGACTTCAGAGAATTAGATAGATAAAGATTATGGTTTTAGTAATGGATAAAAGAACAACATTCACTAAGTGACTACAAACACCAACGGTTAGTGGATTCTGACGGACAGATAAACTTGAGAGAAAAGTCACAGTGATGCCCGAGAAAGAAACCTGACAAGCATTACTGACAAGTAGAATCACAATCATTACTGATGGCTAGAATTATAACGTTACCCAATGGACAGACAACCCCGATAGACAGACAACCCCAACGGACAGACAACACCGACAGAGAAGCCTGAGGAGAACTGAAGTGTTGTCTGAAGCTATCAAAGAGTTCAAACAACGAAAAGAATTGAAGTTTAGAATTGATAAAATACTTAGCTGGAAAGAGCTAAAGATAGACTTAACTGGTTGTTAACATTATTTTCATCGACAAGTTAAAGCCAGAGATAAGTAAAATATTTAAAGCTATTTTATCCAGTTGTCAAAGAGAAATCTACAGGATAAAACTTAAGTGAAGCTTTAAAGAAAGATTGTCTAAGATTGTGGATCACGGTAAGAAAAATAAAATCAAGAAGTGAGAAACGGTGATATCATGTCTATAAAGAGACAATATAATTCATTATGAATTAGTGGAGTGAATAGAAAAGAAGGATGCTGAAGAGAAACTAATGAAGATCAACTTCATATAGTCCTAATTAATCAAGCTAAGGAAAAAGCTAAAGATTTTTGTGGACACCGAGCAATAGAGAACCACAACATCACAAAGCAGAAAGAAGTAGAGCAAAGGTATTGAAAAGAGGACATTGATCAGAAAAGTATTATGAGATTACAATAGATTTGAAAATCTGAAAGTCTAAGTTGTATGTTTGAACATATCATTTACTGTTTCAGTTTAACCATTGATTTAGAAAGTCTCTTAACCGATCAGGACTTAACAATCATTTCTATATTGAGATACATCCCAAAGAGTATCAAAAAGTTTGATCATGAAGATAGCATGAGATGCCAGATACCATTTGACAAACTACACTGGGTTTGGTCATAGAAGGTAGCATAGAGATGCCCGATATCAAGTGATAAACTATTCTATTTAAATCCTCTAACAAGGTCACACCTAACAGTGTGTTTGTGACCTTTGACATGGTTGGCTCTTAACTGAGCTCACTTTAGAAGAGTGAAAATTTTGAGTTATTGTTCCCAAGTGGTTTTTCCCTTAACAAGGTTTCCATGTTAAAAATCCATGTGTCAATATGTTTATGAGTCATTACTTTAGTGTTTTGCATTACACATAACTAATCTGGATTGATTAGTATACACTAAGAAATTTACTATTTTCGGTAAATGAAAGACTGCTAATCAATAAACAGTAATAATAAGGTTTAACAGTGAACTCCGAGCAGTATTTATTTATTAAGATTGTTTGAAGGCATTCATCTTGTAGGATTGAAGATAACTAGAGGCTTAATATTGTGGTACTAAGTTTTTTGGTTGATTTATTGGAATATTTTTGAGGCCACTGCTTCACCCCCTCTCAGTTATTCTAACAATTGGTATCAGAGCTTGTGTTCTTAGAAAGGGAGTTTAACAACTCAAGCAAAAGATCACAAGATGAACAAGCGAGATGTGCCCAAGTTGAATAAATACAACTTTACATCATGGCAAAGCCGAAAGACTCCACCTATCAGGTATTGGTAATGATGCTACTCAACACCTTGATATTCAATATGTGTTTCCTACAGGACCTCACACTCTTGAGAAATTGAGAGAAAAGCATGAGCATAATTGCATGATGATAGAACTTGCTTCCTCACTCTCTGATGCTGAGTTTGAAGATGTAAAAACCCACACCTCTCCAAAGAAAATGTGGGATAAATTGAAGCTAGTACATAGAGGAGATGCTAATGTACTAAGAGCCAAGGAAGAAAGTGTAAGATGGATGTTTGATGACCTAAGGATGAAATAAGGAGAAAATATCACTCAGTATAGCTGTAGAATCAAAGAGGTAGTCAATGCTATCCGAGGAATTGGAGGTGTACTTGAAGAAGAGACAGTGGTAAGTAAAATCCTAAGAACCTTACTGCTTGTATATTCTATTAGAGCATCTTCTATACAAGAAATGAGAGCATTTGCAAACAATACTGTTACTCTAGATAGTCTGATTAGTAGACTGATTTCATTTGAGATGAATAACTTTGATAATAGTGTCCTACCATATATAGAGTCTTCATTCAAATCTTCTTTGAAAATAAGTAAGTCAAGTCATAGACACACTATTAGAAATGATAGTGAAAGTGATAATGAGGATCAAGGACTTGATGAGATTGAAGAACTAATGGAAAAAATATTGCAGAGAGGCAAAGGTAGATACAAAGGTAAATTACCACTTGTATGTTTTAATTGTAAAGAGGTTGGCCACTTTGCTGCAAGATGTCCTAACATAAGAAATTATGACAAAAGTAATGACATAACATATGAAAATAAGTTTGACCAAGGTGATAACAGAGATTACCAAAGCAATCGACAATATGACAGAAGAGATACCCGAGACTAAAAGGACAAAGGGAAGAAAACTTGTTACCTAGCTGAGAAAAGAATTGATGATACAAACACCGAATCTGAAGAAGACATTGAGATGGTATTTGTAGCCATGAAGGATGATTTAGACAAAGAAGAAGAAAGGTATGTAGAGACTACACTCATATCTAATGTTAGGAAGAATGATATCTAGATTATAGATAGTGGCTGCACTCACCACATGACCGGTGATAAACAAAAGTTTGAAACTTTTGAATACTATAATGGTGGATCAGTAAGAATGGGTAATGACACACCTTGTCCAGTTGAAGGTAAAGGA
>MU228410.1:1462285-1475129 GCA_018584345.1 Thuja plicata | reverse complement strand
GTGTGACTTGGTTAAAGGATTTAATCACCCTGTCAGGAGTGGCCTTGTTAGAGGACTTAGAACATTCCACCTGAATGTCACCTTGTTAGAGGATTTATACAAATGACTGTTAGGTCAACCTTGTTAAGGATTTTAAATGATACAATGGTTAGAAAGTAATCAACAATTGTGATCTGATACACACAACTTACTTTGCAAATTCAGATCCAATTACAGCTCTGATGCTAACTTATTGGATGGCCTGCATTGTCATTTCAATCTTTTGATCTACTTGGAAATCTGTCAAGCAATCACACATGCAACTTTCTGCTTCTATGTTCAGCCTTCTCTGCTAGGTCATGCCAATTAGTAAATCAACTATGCAATCCTCTTGCATACACACATCCACTTTCACACTAAATGAATAACCCCTTGAGGTTATCATATACCTCTCTATCTAGGTCAGATAAATCTTTGCCTCTTGATCAAGATCGTAGATCTTAGGTTAGGTCAGATCCAACGGATCATTCCATCATTACATTACATTTACTTCTCCAAAGTAGTCTCTAATTAAATCTTGAAACCATGCATTAATTAAGGTTACCCATACATTAAATGACATGGATCAATCTTTAATTAACTTTACATATCCCAATAAAATTAACTAAGTTGGCAAGAGATCTCAAATCTCACATTAATCCAATTACTGTAAGTCGACCAACATCATTGTTTTCACTCAGCAATTTCATTGGTGCTCAGCACTGAACAAACTTGCTCGTCACAAACAACTTCGCTCGACACAAACAACTTTGCTCGACACAAACCAAACTTGCTCGACACAAAACAACCTTGCTCGGCACAAACTAGCCAGAAAAACTGTCTTTGAAAGATAAACAACTAATTACTTTGCGAGAGTGCCAACTGATCAAGTACCCTTTTATTTTCCTTAACTCAACCATTCACTTGGTCTTCTTGTTAAATATTCTTCATCAATCAATAGATATGGTACTCAAACAGATAACAATAGTCTCACCAGTTAAGGTTTGACATCAATGACAAAGTAACAATTGCTTGCATTGTCACTTTCCAACATCTATCACCATAATAGCTCTTTGTTCTCATTGGTCCACATAAGTCAGTATGGACTAAATCTAGAATAGCTTTAGATTTTTATGTTTTTCTCTTCAAACTAGACTTTGTCATTTTTCTTTTTTGACAATTTTTGCACATAAAATGGTCGGGCTTTGACATCAGCTCATTGCCTTCTATTAGGTAGGAGTTTGAATCTTTCTCTCAGGTCATTGCAATAAATAGTGACTACACCATATCCTAAATGAAGGATTTGAAATAGCTAAATGAAATGATTAATCTATATGATTTGCAAATGCAAGATTGATCCCAAACTAATTAAATTGATTTTATGACACCAATTTGAAATGTTTTTGATTCATTTTAAAGCCCAAAATCAAATGTGTTCTAAGATTATATTGTTTACATTCTTGAAAGTAAAATAACAATTAATGCTAAATTATTAAAAGCTAAGAATGATAGAAAATAAAATGCAGTACAATAACGATAACAAAAGTTAGGTTTTTTGTGAAAGAAATAAGCTTCTCTTTTATAGAAAATCTATGTCGAATCGACGATCGAGATCAAAAGAAAAGAGTGGCTTAGATTTGATTAGAGGAAGCACAATCCATGTGCAAGCAATTTGATTGGTTGAAAGATTCAGTTGACTGAACTGACTGATCAATCTTTTTTTGGAAACTTTCAGAATCATTTTCAATTAACAACTTTGTTTCCAAAATGATAAATAGTGGAGAATCAGTTAACTAAGAGGAACTAGATTGTTTCCAATTTGATAATTAGTTAACTGGATTTGATGATGTCATATGCATTTTTAATAATTTAAATGATTTGAATGCATATATATATATATTTTTAATTAAATTAATTCCTTTTTTAATTTAATTGACAAATTTGTATTTTTATTTAATTAATATCTTAAAATATTAATTAAATAATTACGATAAGGTTTATTTACCAATGTACTATGATTTTAGGAATTAATTAATTAATCAAGTACAATGATTGATTAGGACCTAGGGTTTAGGTCAGATCAGTTTGAATTTGATAGATTGAGGAATTGCCTATTTTACTTAGGACTTAGGGTTTATCAAGATTAGGGTTTCTTGATTAATTGTTGAGATTGGGGGTCTAGGGTTTAGATGACCATTTTTATGTGATTACATTTGCCCCTCTTTGAGTTGATGTGCAATCAACGCATTGATTCAAAGACATGTTAGCGAGAAGACCCATAACATTTTGATTTGAAGTGATAAAACTGTTCTTTTGAAGAAGAAGACTGACTTCAAGCTTGATTGGAAAAAGATCAATCAAAAGATATAAAAAAAATACTTAGTTTGATTTGAGGTGATGAAACTAAACATCTATCAATAACTCTTAAACCTTCTGATTGGTTTGAATGAATAACCAGTTTGATTTGAAGCAATGGAACTAATTATTGTTAAGAGATTTGATTAGCAAAAAAATTCACTTGATTTGAAGTGATGAAGCCAATTTAATCAATGCATCTAGTTTCAATAATGAATAGCCCATATAAGACTGATCTTTTCTAGTTTCGAGTGTATTCATCATTGTATAAGACCATTGATTAGGTTGTCTTTGATTTAAGATGATCTCAACTTGATTTGGTGCGATGAAGCTGAGATGCCCCAAGTGATTGGGTTTTGATTGAGGATGTGATAACTAGAATGTTGATGTGTTGATCCTACCTCCTCGGGAGTAAAATAAAAATATGGCTAGGTGCTCCAGTGATGAGAAGCAATTCGATTGATAACATGATGCAAGAAGAAGATGATCTGATTAGACATAGGTCCCAAGTGGTTAGGACAAAATCTATACTTGATGAGAGGTCATGTGTGACCGAGATTGAACAAAAGTATGATAGGAGGATTGATGAGATATTTCTATTGGTTAGAGTCTAGAGAGACTGATTGTGCAAGTGGTCAGCTATAGTTAATTGAAAAATTCAAATGTTAGATTTTGATTTTGATCCTGAAAATGGAATCAGGATAGTTGAGTTAGTCAGGGTTGTCATTTCATGTCAATCAATGCACAACTGACCACTTGACGAAATGAAGATTGATCGATAAGAACCTTAGATCCTTCACATTAGAGAGATATTGATATTATGCATATTTCAACACCATGCAGATGTAGATGCAAGACTAACATGAATGCAACCTAAGGTGTAGTCACTGAACCTTTAGCATTGAAAATTTTCATCATCAAGCATTTTTGTAACATCGGAGTTGATACAATCCTTAATGGTGCCACTGTGACCATAAGAATATGAATATGAATTTCATTGGATAAGATATGAGAAAATAATATAAGCATTAGAGCACAAAAGCCGAGATGACCTGAACATTATTTCTAGTTGATGTTGAAAGAGTACACCAGTATCAAGGCATTCAAAGCCAAGATAACCACGAGTGCGGTCTTGCATAAACAAGCAGAGCAATAACAGTCAAGGAGATAGTTCTGACCTCACCTTGGCATACAAATAAATAGGATCAAGGAATGTGAGGCTTTTTCACCTTAATGCAATAGATATTATCACATACACATAACTTATTTGATGTGGTAGGATCATTAGGACCATATCAACAAGCAGTAGACAAAGAAAAGATTAACGAAAAGTTAATGAAAACATACAACATACAAATAGAAGATCAGTATACTTTTGCTAGTTTCAAAGTTTTTGGATGTGTACATGTAGGAGGTGTTGAGAAACACCGTCATGGTTGTGAGTGCCATGTTTGAGTTCTATCGATCAGTTGTTTACATTTGTGGTATCCAATGTGTGTTAAGAAATATAAATGTATCCAAAGATAGTGTTAAGAAACACTTTTGATTAGGGTGTTGAGAAACACCTGTTTGTGTCAGTAGCAAGTTGTCCTTCAAAAATGACAAGATTACTGGCTCTAGTGTAATCCAAAGATGTGATATGATGTGGGGACCCATACTCCTAGGTAACAAACTCTAATTGTGATGACTGACTTGACTCATACTGCGAGGACAAATCTGGTTTGATTGCCCCCAGACTATGACTCTGGATCTGTTTCAAGCTAGGAGGGTTCTTAGAAGAACTAGAGTGTCATGAAAGTGACTCAAAGCTTAAGTAATTTTTAGGTATTAATAATTCTCAAGAAAGATCACATTGTTTTGCCCCTAATGTCTAGCAAGGTGTAGGACATTGCATATGGATTAGAAAGATGATGGATGAGGCAAATAGACAATTATGGATGAAGAGGGTGAATGCAACCCTCAAGGACAGTCTCCCCAAGATTACCCAAGATAGGGAAAAATGAATATAGAAATGTAGGCTCATGGAGCAGTGCTGGATAGAATATAGGATAATGACCCGATGTTATGAAAATCATTTGATCCAAAAGAGTGGACATGTCAAGAAGTTTTTGAGAAACTATTTTTCATTTATCATTCTTCATTTTGATCAAGACCAAGGGGTCAATTGGATAGGATAGGATACCATGATAAGGATAAAGGGTGATGGAGGTATAAGTGAATTTTTGGATTATGGAAGGAATGCTCATAGATAGGAAGGATAGGCTTGGGATAAGAAATATCACAATAGGGTTCCATGGATGAGAGCAAGTGAATAGGTTGATGGAAAGGATAATCAATCTCAAGATACATGGTGTTAATGGATATGCTCAACCTTGTCAAGATCACCAGAAGGAACATGGATGCTCACGGGCTAGCTGGATGTAAGATATGATGGATAAGATGACATGGAAGGAACTTTCCCCCAAGTGAAGAGTGCAAGTAGGAGGAATTACACATGACGTCTGTTTGCCAGGTTTTCATCATGGTACTTATCCAAGGCACCACAAGAAGTAGTTTTCACCATAGGATGGATTGATTTATTTTTACTTTTTCTACCAAGGTGCCTGTTTACTAGGTTTTCACCAAGGTAGTTTTTTTTTTTTTTTTTTTGTACTTTTGATTTTATGGAGGAACTTAAGCTTCTTTTCTCTTTGGATAGTGCTCCTTTGAAAGATATGATATGATGGGCCAAGGCCATTGAAAGTATACTCAAAGATGCTGATAGGGTGATGATAGGGAAAAATGATATGGATGATAATGGAGATGGTAGCCAAGGATTTATGTGAGGGATTTGATAATAGGGATGGAAGGATATGGGATGGATGGTTAGGTGGTAGGTGTAGGATATTGGATAGGGTATTGAAAGGTTTGTGTAGAGGTAGATGGAAATGGTGATGAGATCAACATTGACACACCCCTTGAAGGGTAGTGGATAGCTGGAGGAAAATGGATAGAATAGCTTAAGGGTTTGATTTATGAGTGGATATGGATCTTGGTACACAAGGACCCAAGAAGGATGGAGAAGGGGATGAAGTATTTGAGGTAATGAATTTTGGGACATGAGGACCCAAAATAGAGTTAGAAGATGCGAGATGTGTAGATGGAGATGAAGTGGAAGACTTTGGAAGCTTGGATGCCAACTCTAAATTTTCCTTTTTGTTCAAGCCTTTTAAGAGAGACTTAGGAATCCACATAAATTTTGATTTTGTTTTTGTATCCAAGTCCTTTAGAAGAGACTTGGGAATCCACATAGCTTTTGATTTTCCTTTGCTTTTGGATGATGTAGAACATAATTCTTCCATGATGGATTTAGGAACCCATATTTTATTTGATTTTATTATTTTCTTAGTGGACCCTTGTGGTCTCTTGAATATTTCCTTTTTATTTTTAATCACATGTCAATTAGATTGGACATAGTGATCTTCATATGTAAGTGGATTCTTGTATTTTTGATTTGTTTTTTGCACATCCAAATTACTTCCAAAAGAATTGGGAACTATGGATGAATAGGGATGATACAGATGGTTCATATGGATGGGTTGATAGGGAGAGTTCAAGGATGCATGTCTTTGTTGATCTTGATAGGGGATAGGGTAAGTGGATGATAATCTAGTAGTGATAGGAATGTTGGATGGATGGATATAAGAACCCAATATAGATGGAAGGTTTGACAGTTTAAGCTTTTGGATATAGGGACCAAGGTTAGATTTGGAGGATGGAGAAGGATGATGCTTATGTTTGAATGGAGGGATATAAGGTATGAAAGGGATATCAATATATTTAGAGTGAGCTAGATTTATGAGACTCTCATCTTTAAGATTTATCTTTATATCAATAGGTGCATGAGTAGCTTTGATAGGAGAAACTGAAGCTTGAGGGGATTTATTGTTTTGCAAGGGATTTTGAGGAATGATGGTTTCTTGAGGTGGATATGGAGGAGCATGACAAGGGGATGATGGGATGCTTTGCTCTTGACAAGGATCATTAGATGGTTTAGAAAGGGTTCTTTTCTCTTGATTTTAAATAGGCTCATTAGAGATAGTGGAAAGGATATCTTGATCTTGCTTGGGAGATGGATAAGATATAGAAGGTGTAAGAGTGTCTTCTAGGAAGAAATGGAAGGGGATGATGGAATCATCATGGGACTCTTGAGATGTGTGACTTTGGTTAACTATTGGATAAGGATGGATGGTACCTTGATCTTGATCATTATTGATATTTATTTCTTCACACTTGGGATCACCCTCTTGACATGGAGCCACTTAAAAGGATGAGGTAGGAGTTTTGATCTGCATATGGGATTCTTGATAGGCTAATGGAGTACCATTTTGAGTAGGCTTGATAAACATTGAAGCATATGGATGCTTTGGGTCTATGATCTTTGAAGCCTAAGAAAGACTTGTAGTCGTATGCTGATTAGCTTGGATCTCTTTTAGAGGTAGTCCTTGAGAGTAGACATAGTCGTCATTAGGCTCAGTTCTTGATAGAGATGGTGTGGCTGGTTTTGAAGCTTTCATAGATGGAGGAATGGTGGAAGAAGTAGATGTGATATGGGAACCATTTCTAGACATGGATTCTTGATATTGATCATGCTTGAGATCATATGAATCATTAGGATTGTCTGGCTTAATTATGTCATCATCTATGAAATCTTGGATTTTATGTTTCAACTCGATGCAAGATGAAGTTTTATGCTCATTATGTCAATGATATGCACAATAGGTACTCAATAATTTCAATCCATGTGATGTGACTTGAGGTAATGTGATGAGATCATGCTCAAGAAGTTCTTCCAATGCTAATTCATAAGATTTTCCCAAAGGAGTGAAGTCCCTACTAATCCCTTTGGAGGAAGACTTCGTGGTGTTTTTAGCATCTTTTAGGGCTTTGGAGACACTCTCTTGATCAAAGATGGCATTGCCATACCAAGATTTTTCCATGTTGAAAGGAAGTGGAGAGGTGTGAGAATCATAATCAAATAGAAAAGGATAGATTGATCTTAATGAGGATTTGTTGGATACACAAAAAAGGATATATTGATCTTGATGAGGATTTGTTGGATGGTGTATCCTTTCCCCCCTTTAATTATTGGAGTTCATATTTCAAAGCTTGAAGCTATTTTGATAAAGCTACCATAAGAATCTCTTTGTTCACGTTATTAGGACCATAAGCTTTAGCCCATTTGATTTTCAACATTGTAAGATTGTCTTGATGCACATTCTTAGAAGATTGAAGAGAAGGTATGATGAATTGATTGATTGACTGAAAGGTGTTGAAGTGATGTCTAAAGTGCTAACTAATTCCAAGACCAAAAGAAAAAAGAGATAATGTCCAACTGAGAGTGAGATAGAAATGTATCCGATCTTGAGTTAAGGTTAATGAACCTACTCTCACAAATCAGGATAAGGACACCATGGACAAAGATGATTAAGATAAAAAGTCACTTGGACTAGCACAACAAAGTCAAATTTTGAAACAAAAAGTAAGTTAGACTGTAAATGGATTACAGTCAATAAAAAACTAGTAGTGATGTTGTAAAAGCACAGATTTGAGAAAATCCAGATAGAACCAACATGATGGAAGAAAAAATACCAATTTGGATGACAACAATTCGACTAATTTTCAGAGTTTGATAGTAGATGCAGAAAATCGAACAAGAGTTTGATAGTTTAACACCTAAGATTGCAGATTTTGGATTGTTGATCATTTTGATTTTTGTTTCAATTTTTGGTTTTGATGTTTCACTCATGCAAGACACATCAAGAAGAATGACTATTGAAAAAAGAAAAAACACATCACAACCTAGGTAAGCCAGAGCAATATCTGTTGAATTCCCACTTGACCTGAAGTGTAGCCATGCATATAGTGGACAACTTAGAAGCTTGGAGGCACGAGCTCCTCCTTATAGTGCACTCACTTCTCAGGCACACCAAGCTTTAAATCCCAAGGGTAATCACTTCCCATGGGACCGTTGTCCCTACTAAGAGCCATGAAAATGTGGGATGTCTTAGTTAGTCTTAGACCTTCTGTGCCAGTAGATAGAGGGAATTTTGGTCACTAGAACAAAGTTTTTAGTCGGGACATCCATTCAGGCAGTTATACATGCAGCAGATTAGCCCCATTAAGGAGGCCTCCCAACCTACATAAGTTAAGTTCTGTATTTTTTTACGCACCATGAGGGTACTGAGGGAGATCTTCTATTGGTATAGAGATATTGACACCTATTCACTATGAGATTAATCACAATGACAATTTTTATATACCAGTTCGGAAGGGCTTGGTTTTATCCTATTACCGGTTGGGAAATCCCTCTCACCAGCTCTATTAAAGCTCTTAGGAGGTAGCCATGCTAAAAGATTTGCATGAATTTCTCTTTCACCCAAGATCAGTGAAGGTGAGGGGAGAGGATATGTTCATGCAATTATTTTGGATTACAAATCTAAAGAACACTTCAAACACATAAGAAAAGTGATTATTTTTAAGCAAGAAATTTGAAGCATTATTTAACTACAAAACACAAACATGATAGTTTTGGAAGACACACAAAGTCTTCGATAAGCATCCTGCATCAAACTCATTAGTAGTTTATGATTTTTTTCTTCATTTATAACGTCCTGCAAACCACTGTTAGTGTTGGAAATATAATAATGGGAAAGAAAGATACTAAGAGGGGGGGGGGTGAATCAAATCTTCAAATTTAAACACTTAAAAAAAAATGATCCACATTCATACATATATGAATCTAATGTAATATCAAATAGCATCCACACAATGAAATAAATAACTCATAACACAAGAACTTGGTAATTCAGAAACCCAAATAGGTAAAACTGGGGTGGGGATGACACCCACAAAATTCTTCACTACTGTAGCAATAAAGTGTGCCTATTAGGGCTACAAAAGTTGATTACAAAATGCAATCTAACCGGTTAAAGGTCTACCCTGTTAAGAGCTAAAGATCATTACAATCTACCCTGTGAAAGGATTTCAACTTACAATAAAGTAAGCACTTTGTCAGGAGATTTAGAAAGGTTTGCTAGAACCACTCTGTTAAGAGATTTTCACCAGATACAATGATTAGAATGTTTCAAGTAATGATCCTTCATTATGCACTCAGATGTTGATGATGGATCTCCTCTTTCCAGTACCTTCTATGATCTCACAGTCTGATATGTCTTTACTCTACTGTTCACTGTGCTGTCACTCTACTTGATCTCTACTTCTTAACAAAATAACCCTCTGTGCATTTCAATTTAAAATGCAGAAACCACTTCTCTCCACACTCTTACAAAATAGGATTTTGAAGTAATCATATATATCTATTCAAGTTTGATAGCGAGATCTAGATCAATGATCAAGATATAATACCCATACCTCTAAGGTATTATAATTAATGATTACAATAGATCATGCATAGGATAAAACAATTAAATGCATAAATAACTCCGTAGCAAAATATTAAATGCATACATAAGTTGGCCCAAAAATCTTATACAAGTCGGCCTGAACACTTATCCTCAAAGTTTGAATCATTCTAGACATGTATACAAAAACTATTCTTCTCGGCACTTAACATCTCTATCACTCAGCACTAAGTATCTTACTCGGCTCGATATGATACAAATCGGCAACCTGAATACTGCTCGGCAATGTTTCTCAGCCTTGGATAGTTTTAGCTCAGCCATAGTGATAGCCAACTAAAACTGCCTAAGTGAATGACTAA
The DNA here is from genome assembly GCA_018584345.1 of Thuja plicata. NCBI lineage: Eukaryota > Viridiplantae > Streptophyta > Pinopsida > Cupressales > Cupressaceae > Thuja > Thuja plicata. Next base: position 1,464,994 of record MU228410.1, on the reverse strand, counting down.
GTGTTGGTCACTAATCATCAACAAAACTTAGAGATTAACAATCTCCCCCTTTGATATTAGTGGGAAAAACACACTTATCATTTATTTATTTCATTCCATCAAAATGTTTCCTAAGTATACTAAGTACCCCCCCTAGGAATATACTCATAATTATACATACAAAAAGTTTCACAAAATACATGCCTTCAAAATATATACAAATGTACATGTTTTGTACTGATTTATCATATTGTATCCTTACCAACTTCCCCCTTGTTTTTGTCACTAATTTTAGGTGGGGTTAAGTTGTACTTATCCAAAAATGGTTTATGAAGCTATAGGGTGGATGCAAATGTAGCATCCCAACTTTCCTTGGCAATCTTCATAACGTCCAATTTTATCTCTAGCTCAACAGCTAGACTCACTAAACTTTCTGTAGTTGAGAGATTTGCATTTCTCTGTGATAATTCTTTTGCAACTGAAAGTTCCTTCTGTATTACCTCCAAGTGAGGCAACAGGCTTGTTTGAATGGTGATCAATTTGGTCCTAATCCGACCATCTTTAGCCATAATATTGGCTATTTTGTGTTGAGCATTGATCAACTTAGTATAATGTAAAGAGCTAGAGGTAGCATCCTTACTCAAAGTACTACTAGTAGATTTCAAATCTAACTATAGCTTCTCAACAAGATGTAGATTATCCTTTGTGAAAAATTCAACATCACATAGTTTCCTGTATAAAGAATAAACATTTGCTATAAATTTCTCCATAATGTCTACAAGAGTAGAAAGTTCAACCTGTTTCGTTGCAATCTCTTCTGAGATTTTCTCCAGAACTTTTCTCTTGAATCTCCTCTCGGACCATTGTAGAAGTTTTTCATTGCTATTTATATCATCATCAGTTACCTTTTGTACAATGTGAACTAACTGATCAATAATTGGAGCTTGAGGCATTTCATCTTCTAAGTCAAAAGCCTTTGCAGATATATCCTTGATGTCATGCAACACTTTCTTTTGCTCCTGTTCTATTTTCATTTCTTCCTGTCTCTTCTTCCTCTTAGGAAATTCCTGAAGAGTCCCTATTTGTTCAAAAGACAATTCATTGGGATCCCATTGTGGAATCACAATTACCTCATCTAGTGTGACATCGAGAATTTGAGACTTCTTCTTCAGAATTTTCCTTCTCTTTAGGTCTGGTGAGCTGATGCTCAGCTGCATTTTATCAATACCTTTTCCTGTGATAGTGTCAATATCCATTAACTCTTTCAATTCTGTCAAGATTGTCTATGGATAAGACATACTTCCAGTTTTAGGACCTGTGGGAGTGGATGATGCAGAGTGTGGTAGATCAACCAACACTTGCAGTGCCTCTTGTTCCTTAGGCTTGTCAACATTATCCTTCATCACTACACCACTATCTAAAACTATTTTGACAACCTCTAAAATAGGTGGATTTTGTGAAGTTACCTCTTGTGCATCTGTTTTATTTTTCTCTTCACGTATCTGATCATTGATTACTTCAATTATCTCATCAAATTTCTCTTCAGATGTAGTGGTCTTTCCTCCTTCAGTCTCAGTTTCCTTAATAGGTGAATCAGTGTTTGTTCCACTCGGCATATCCTATTCCTCAACATTCAAATTGCTGGAATCATCAATTATATAGTCAATTAGACTGTCTGCAGTCAGATCAATAGAATTTGTTGAGTCTAATGCATCTTTAGTCTTGTCCTATTTAATAGCAACTTGATCTTGAGTCATTTGAGGCTCAGGGGTAATCTCAACTTCTTTTGCCTTTTGATCAGATGGACCTTCATCAGATTTCTTGTCTTTTGTAACTATTAGTCCAAAGATTTCTTTCCAAATCCTAGTACTCTATTGTACTAATCCTTCAATATCATTTTTCAAAATAGTGTAACCTCTAAGCTTAGGAACAAACCTATTCTTATATTCTTCAATGAATTTTGCTCGCTATTTTGATGTCAACTCAGGTATCACTTTGGCTAAAGTGCCTTCCCTGATCTGTCTCTCTGTAGTAAGTGCAAATTCCCATTTTCTTGACAGAAACTCATACAATTCATTCAACACATAGTTTCCTATCTCTATAGGAGTTAACTTAAAAGTACTCATCATATCTAAGAGTGCTTCCTGAACTTTATGCTTATCTCCAATACTCAGTTTCTCATACTTAGTGAATTTGAAAGTAGCTAACCCTACTGAATTCCTCAAATTGTCACATACCTCATCAATATTAGCTGGTTTCTTGAATTGTGCTATAGGTATGTTTCTAGGTTCACCAATCTTAGTCTTTTCATCATCACTATCTATCTCCAAGTGCAGTTTCCTTCTTGGTCTCTTAACTAGTTTACTCGGCTCAGCCTTAGGAGCAATTTTAGCTTTCTTTCCATACACTTCTTTTTGTACTATTGGAGAAGTAACAATAGATGCTCTAGTCCTCGGATGATTAGCTACAGGAGGTGTAACCCTAGGTTTAGCTTTACTCAGCTTGCTTACTATGACAATTTCTAGTTTCTTACCCTTAGCTTTCTCAGTGATCTCCTCAGGTGCACTGACTTCCTCTTCTATAGATATATCTTCTCCTTGTCTAGTGGATAGGCCTAAAGGTGCATCCTCAAGTTCTTCATCACTATTCAAACCAACCATTTTCTTTAGATTTTTCACAATCTTCTTCCTTTTCCTCTCCATGGTTCCCTCCTTTAAACTTCTTGAAATT
>MU228410.1:1441757-1458862 GCA_018584345.1 Thuja plicata | reverse complement strand
AACTTACAATAAAGTAAGCACTCTGTTAGGAGATTTAGAAAGGTCTGCTAGAACCACTCTGTTAAGAGATTTTCACCTGATACAATGATTAGAATGTTTCAAGTAATGATCCTTCGTTATGCACTCACATACTGATGACAGATCTCCTCTTTCCAGTACCTTCTATGATCTCACAATCTGATATGTCTTTACTCTGTTGTTCACTATGTTGTCACTCTGCTTGATCTCTGCTTCTTAACAAAATAACCCTCTATGCATTTCAATTTAAAATGCAGTCACCACTTCTCTCCACACTCTTACAAAATAGGGTTTTGAAGCAATCTTATATATCTATTCAAGTCTGATAGCGAGATCTAGATCAACGATCAAGATCTAATACCCATACCTCCAAGGTATTACAATTAATGATTACAATAGATCATGCATAGGATAAAATAATTAAATGCATAACTAACTCCGTAGGAAAATATTAAATGTGTACACAAGTTGGCCCAAAAAGATTATACAAGTCGGCTTGAACACTTATCCTCAAAGTTTGAATCATTCCAGACATATATACAAAAAAATTTCTTCTCGGCACTTAACATCTCTGTCGCTCGGCACTAAGTATCCTACTCAGCTCGGCATGATACAACTCGGCAACCTGAATACTGCTCGACAATGTTGCTCAGCCTTGGATAGTTTTAGCTCGGCCACAGTGATAGCCAACTAAAATTTCCTAAGTGAATGACTAAGTGTTGGTCACTAATCATCAATAGAACTTAGAGATTAATAGTTAGGCTGTGAAAATAGAAAATAACAAACAAAGACAATCGTGAGCATTAGAGAATCAATAAAATCTTACTATTTTTATCAATTTAAAATGCAAAAACACATGCAATCTACAAAAATTACATGCAATCTAAAAAGAGAAACATGCAATCTATAGAAATAACATGCAAGCTAAAAATCAAAACATGTAATCTATAGAAATGACATGCAAGCTAAAAAGAGAAACATGCAACCTACAGAAATGACATGCAAGCTAAAAAGAAAAAAATACAACCTATAGAAATGACATGGAAGCTAAAAAAAAAATCATGCAACCTATAAAAATGAGATGCAAGATAAAAAGTAAAATATGTAAACTATAAAAATGACATGCAAGCTAAAAATCAAAACATGCAATCTATAAAAATGACATGCAAACTAAAAAACAAAACATGCAACCTACAGAAATGACATGCAAACTAAAAAGAAAAATATGCAACCTACTGAAATGACATGCAAACTAAAAAATAAAACATGCATTCTACAGAAATGACATGCAAGATAAAAAGTAAAACATGCATTCTACTAAAATGACATGCAAGCTAAAAAGCAAAACATGCATCCTATATAAATGACATGCAAGCTAAAAAGCAAAGAATGCATTCTATCGAAATGATATGCAAGATAAAAAGAGAAACATGCATCCTATAGAAATTTCATGCAAGATTAAAAGAAAAACATGCATCCTACTTAAATGACATGCACAAAGAAATGATTAACTGCATTAGAACAAAATGCAAATGTGCTACAAAAGTGATAGCACATAGATGAAATGCGCAGAAATAGAAATCGAAGGCATTGAAAGAATAATATATAGAAGATAGAAGGAATTGTAGTCATGGGTTCGTGCCCCATGGTGGGTGCCATAAATGTGCGTGTGAAATTGTGTCATATACTTGCAGCTATAAACTCACACTTCAATGAACCATTACGGGGTTAGCTAGTTAGAAAATGACAAAATTAGAAGACTGAAATGCCCAAGGATAACCAACATCGGCTCATTTCCTTCTAGTAGGAAGGAGTTTGAATCTTGCTCTTAGGTCATTACAAGAAATAGTGACTACACCATATCCTAAATGAAGGATTTGAAACAACTAAATGAAATGATTAATCCATATGATATGTAAATGCAAGATTGATCCCAAACTAATTAGATTGATTTTATGACACTAATTTGAAATGTTTTTGATTCATTTTAAAGCCCACAATAAAATGTGCTCTAAGATTAGATTGTTTACATGCTTGAAAGTAAAATAACAATTAATGCTAAATGACTAAAAGCTAAGAGTGATAGAAAATAAAATGCAGTATAATAACGATAGCAAAAGTTAGGCTTTTTTTTGAAGGAAATGAGATTCTCTTTTATAGAAAATATCTGTCGAATTGACGGTCAAGATCAAAAGAAAAGAGTTGCTTAGATTTGATTTGAGGAAGCACAATCCATGTGCAAGCAATTTGATTGGTCGAAAGATTCAGTTGACTGAACTCACTGATCAATCTTTTTTTTGGAAACTTGCAGAATCATTTTCAGTTAACAACTTTGTTTCTAAAATGATAAATAGTGGAGAATCAGTTAACTGGATTTGATGATGTCATATGCATTATTAATAATTTAAATAATTTTGAATGCATATTTGCTTTTATTAATTAATTTAGTTCCTTTTTTGATTTAATTGAAAAATTTGTAATTTTATTTAATTAATATCTTGAAATATTAATTAAATAATTAAGATAAGGTTTATTTGCCAATGTATTGTGATTTCAGGAATTAATTAATTAATCAAGTAAAATGATTGATTAGGACCTAGGGTTTAGGTTAGATAAGTTTGAATTTGATAGATTGAGGAATTGCCTGTTTGATTTAGGACTTAAGGTTTATCAAGATTAGGGTTTCTTGATTAATTATTGAGATTGGGGGTCTAGGGTTTAGATGACCATTTTTATGTGATTACACCAAGCACCAAAGCTCTGATACCAATTGTTAGAATAATAGGGGGGTGAATTAGTGGCCTTAAAAATATTCCAAAAAATCCAACCAAAACTTATTTCTCAAATATAATATCCTCTAGTTATCTTTCAGTCCATCAAGATGTATGCCTTAAATAAATTTAACAAATAGAACCTTCTCAGTATGATATACTGTTTATCTTTTCCAGACTTTATTGAATAACAGTAAATAAACTTAGCATTAACCGACCAATCTAGTTTCAATAGTGTGTAAATCAAAATATCAATGCAATGAAAGAAATACACATTTGACACATAGATTTTAACGTGGAAACCCTGTTAAGGGAAAGACCACTTGGGACCGGTAACCCAAAATTTTCACTCTTTTGAAGTGAGCTTGGTGAAGAGACAACCCTGTTAAGGTTACAAACACACTGTTAAGTGCGACCTCGTAAGAGGATTTAAAACTAATAGTTTGTCTTTTGGGATAGCACTCACTATGCTGTCAATAAGAAAACCTTTTGATACTCTCGAGTATCTCAATACATTAAGGACTGTTAAATCCCACTCATTTAAGATATTTTTTGAATCAATGGTTAAACTGATATAGTAAATGATCTGTTTAATAATAAAACTTTAACTTGTAGATATTCAAATCTATTGCTAGTCCAATAATACCTCTCTGATCAATGTTCACTTCAGTTCCTTTTCTTTCATTCTTTCTTCTTTCTACTTGGTGAATGCTCTGTCCTCTATTGCTCGGTGTCTGCAGAATTCTTTGGCTCTTGTTGTTTAGCCTGTATGATCAGATCTACATGAAGATTTCTATCTTCACCAAAATATATTCAGCATTCCTCTCTTTCCAATGAATTAATTCTCTTTTTATAGACATGATTAGCTTCTCAGTCTCCTTGTTTTTGTCGTAGACCACTTCTTGATCAGTAAAACTTGCCATGCTTGCTTTATCCCGTAAAGCTTTGCTTTAGTTTTATTTCATAGATCTCTCCTTGATAACTACGCTTTAAATCTCTTCCATGCTTTAGTTTAACTGATCATTAGAAATAAAGCAATCAATAAGTCAATCTCTAAATATAGCTCTTTCCAGCTAAGTAGTTTTGTTGTTCTTGAACTTCAGCTCTGATCGATCATCAACTCTAGGTAGCTCGGTCATTAACTTTAGTTATGCTTGGTAGCAACTTTAGTTATTCTCGGTACTCAATATACACTGTGAACTTCTCGGTGACACTTGCTAGGCAATGCTTGCTTGGTTACTACGATGCTTGGTTTATAATGTCCATCGGTGTTTACTGTCACTCGGTGTATATTGAATTTTATGTTTTACCAATAACATAAACTTTGTCTCTTCGATTCTTCAAGGTTATGACCAATATGTGTATGAATAATCATACCATATCAAGTTGACATCAATGACAATACAATACATTAACTAATTTAATGTCTTGCATTCACTTTTGTAGCTCGGTGATCATCAACTTATCATCTTCAAACATTCAATCAGTTATAGTTCATCACCCTTGTCTATGTATATTATCCGTGTTGTTATCCTTCAATATATGGAGATTCCTCATCTGTAGACTTAAAATGGTAAGGGTGATCTTGTGACTCATGTTAATACTTTTCAAACCTTGTGTAGTGATTTCTCTCATGACCATATGTTCATAGAATTTTTTTTACTAGTACCTTTTGATACAAATCCTTATAATGGTATTGTTCCTCATATCCATATTCAATTGATTCCTTCCAAAAACTTTCTAATGATTTCATTGAACAATTTCAAAATAATATTGGTCCTAAAATCTCTCTAGTTGAATTAATGCATTGTAAAAAAATATGTTAACAAAAGAGTTAGTGATTTCATTGATAGATCTAAGCATTTACATGCTCATATTTCTTATCTTGTGCCTTATATTGATGAGCAACACATTTTTATTTCTAATTTACAAAGTAACATTAAAGATAAGATACTTCTTTATGAATTATCTTCTTTTCCACAATTGTGTGTAGTGCTTCATCATTATCAACTTCAAGTGAGTCAATTTTAGAGCACCACTCCAATAGGTCATGTTCCTGTTGATAAGAGTGATTATGCATCCAATTTTAACAAGTTTCATAAATCAAACAAGTACATCAAACTCAAAAAATCATCCAACATTGTTGATGAACAAGTGACACTAGCATTCAAAGGTGTTGCTCCTTTGTCATATATTTTTAAACCCACTCGTAATTATACTCAGCTTTCTGAATCTTTGCATAATGTGATGTTGAAGTTAATTAATTATAATGTGTTAAAACTTCCTCATATGAATTCAATTAACACATCTAAACCTAAATCCAAATAATTTGATGCCAAACCTTTTTCCAATACCAAAATGTTTCCATTTGAAATCTGTTATCCAAGATCGTATTGATTCTAAGGTTATATCTCTTGAAGGTGACCATGATCAAGGAAACAAATATGTGGCACCTCCTAAACAAAACTTGCAAATCTACACCAGTTCTTTTCCATCTCATTCAACCAATACTATTGATCAACCTTCTTCTTCCTAATGCATTGGCTATGATGATAAATTTAATGAAGCCAATCATGTTGTTAACTAAGTTGAGAAATACAAACCTAAACAACCATCGCATCCTTGCATTACCTTTGACCCTACTGAGACAATTAAATCACTTTATGGTCCTCTCTACATTGTCTCAAAGGTTAATGACCTTCCTACCCGTGGCACCCTTGTTAATCCCACTTTCATGGTGAATGTGATAACTACAGAACATCTTTATAGTAAACAATTATATTTTTTTTTTAATGAAAAATGTGATGTTATGATTTAAACTTGCAACTATTTCTTTTATCCTTCCCATGGTTCTATTTCATTCCCTATTGAATTTGGTGGTAAAAATTTAGATGTTGCCTTCACTGTCATTCCAACTTTTGATCAATTTCAAGTCAAACTTGGTCTTACTTGGATTACCTCCATGCATGTCGTGGCTTCCCCTATTCATAAATGTGTTAAATTTCCTCATAATGGAGAAATCATGACTGTTAAGCATAGTCTTTATCTGCCTTATGTGTCTCGTGACTTATTTGACCTTGATTTCTTTTGGCCTTCTATGCCTCAACCAACTCAAAACCATCTTAACCATATCTCTAGATCATACCAAGCCTACAAGGCTCAAAATATTTGTGAACTTAGAAAACCTAAGGATGTTCTATCTCTTTTCCTTGGACGTGGACTTCTTCCTACACCACCTATACCCCCCCTTCTTATTTCTTATACACATACTTCTTGACCCATTTCTCAACCTAGTGTGGTTCTTTCAATTCTTCCTCCTAAAGAAGAAAAGGACCCTATGTTGATTGATCCTATCTCAACTCAAATTTCTAGCAAAACCAAATGTAACCATCAAGCTTGTTATTGTCATTACAAGTGCATTGCTAGAGCTTGCCAACATGCTACTCAAAACAATACTTCACCTCATACACCTCCTCATTCTTTGCTTCCCTTTGACCAACCCATGCTTGAGCCAATAGAGGATGTGAATTTACACAAAATAAAATTGAACAAACATGAAAATACAATTTGTATCTTGAATTCTATTACAATCAATATAGATGAAGAAGATACTCTTAACATGATGATGTTATTGATGTTGTAGACACTTAAAAATCACCAATTTCTTTAATGCAATATGTTTTCTAACATTATTCTTCAATTATTAAATAATCTTTATTATTTAATCAATTGGTGTCTTTCCTCTATAATCTAAATTCAAAATCATAATTTCTCTATAGATTCCTAATTAGTTGATTTTAATTAATTCCTTAATATTTCATCTATAAAGATTAGCTTGCATAAATGCATTGTTGGATATTGCAGGGTCCTTCAATCTGGTTTTGTTGATATTTCATATGCTTGATGTGGTATTGCATGTGTACCACTAAATGCCTTGTGAGGTTATCAAAAGTAAGAGTAGGAATTTATGTTTAGTAGAGGTTCTGTCTACTTAATGGGTGCAATTTTATGGTCACTAATGAATCTGTAGTGGAGAATTTTATTTCTTACAGTTAGTCTGGTTGATGATCATTTAAATGACACTTTACAAACACGCTCATAGGTACATATGTATATATATATATATATATATAAAATCAGTATTGATAATCATGTACATATGTATTTATTGGTATATGTATCTAGTCTCAGGATACAAAATGATAGAATTGGTAATTTCATCTGTTAGTTTGTTAATATTTATTAGTTTGGTTGTGTATTTGATTTGAGGATTAACATGTTTTTTGAGCTATGTTGGAAGTTGATAATTTTCCTGTGCAGGCAATAAAGAATCAGAGTTCAAATCTATCCCATTAAAGACAACTATGGATTAGTTATTACTTCACCATGATAGGACTAGAAATGATCAAGAGTGGGATACTTAGATGATCCCAGAGGCAAGACAAAAATATCTTATAAAGTCTTTGAGATGATTGTAATATTTGATTATGGAAAATGGCCACTTTGATGTAATCACATTAGGATACTAGGTTTTTATTTTTTGGGCTACAACCAAAGGTTTTCTTCCTGGTTCTTTCCTGCCGGTATGCCCTTTTTAAACCAGGGTCTTTGTAAAATTTCTTCTTTTATAATTAATAAAATCTCAGCTATGACCCATTACTTAGCAAAAATAATAATAATTCATCTATAAAGTAATTAAATAATTAAACATTATTTAATTATTCCATATGTCCTTTTTATTTAATTAAATGATCATATTATTTAAATGAAGTATTTTCTCTTATTATTATTATATTTATGTAATAGTTAAATCAATTTCCCTCTCATAATTAAATAAATTATATTTATTTAATTAAACTAATTATTCCTCTTATAAATATATAAAGATTATTTATTTATTTATATTCATCACATGTACAAATAAATAAACTCTTTTATTTATTTAATCATATTTATCCCTCCAATTATGAGTTTCAGTTAACTCCACAATTCTCTTTCCTAACTGATCAATTAAATCAACTATCTATTTAATCTATCTAATCTTTGCCTCCACCTCATCAATTAAAGTCCTTAATCAAATCAGTTAACTTTCCCATCTATTCAAACACACGTAATCAATTGAGTTCAACTCTCAGTCACTTTGAGTTCAACTCTTCAATCTATCCTCTTACCAAATCCATCTATTTTGTCAACATGCAATCACTTGAGTTCAACTCCCACTCACTCTAAGTTTAACTCTTCAATCATAGGAAACAAACCCACCAATCATGGAATCTTGATTGGAACCCTAAAAATATTATAAATAGAGAGCTTATTCTCTTGATTTGTTAACCACAATCGCTTTGAATTCTTATGTTGGCACATCAAGCACTCGTTTCTGAGAGCCCACATTGAATAAAAAAGGAGAACAATGAAGGAGGAATTTTGGTTTGCATGTTCATGTGTTTTGATTGATTTTATTATTATTTTATGATTATTCATGCTTTTTATTTACTTCCTCTTTTGATATTGAGAATACTAACTCAATAACATATCTCTTTGTGATTGATATTTTTATGTTATTGTTGTTTCTATAGATCCTTATTACCTCGATTAAAATTGGTGAACTCGACGTGAAGCACAAAGCCTCAAAAATATGATTTTCTCTATTTTTGCACAATTTCAAATTTAATTTTACATAGAAATAGTTTGAATCGACACACTTACAAATAGATCAATGCACTTGCATCTCTGGATCGATGTACATACAAAATGAAAGAGACACACTTACAAGGTTCATGCGACACACTCGCCTAATAATTATTGCCCTGATCTATTCCTTTCTAACTTTGATTATTTTTACTGGTGTTTTATTCATTGGGATTTTTGCTTCAATTTATGAATATTTGACAATGATCCCTGTTTATTATATTCAGATATCATCATAGATCTATTTATTTTGATGATTTAATTGCTATTATTGCTCTATTTTTACTTTCTATTTTGAAACATGTGATAGATTTTCATTTGACACACTTACCTTCTCAGATCAACGCAGTTGCAAAAGAAACGACACACTTGATAATTTTATTCGATGCAGTTATACATATGGATCGACGAACTTACAGACCTAAAATGCTGGAGTTGCCTGATGAAATAAAAAATTTATCTTCTATCTTATTCCTCTCAGATATTTAAACTACACTTTTTTGGTAATGAAAAGATGTAGTGGACCCCAAAAGCATAAAAAAGTTAAACTTCAAGAGCCAGTTCAACAGTGAAAAAGAGAACGAGAAATTAAGCATAACAAAGGACCAACACACAGATGGAGAATTGAGGCACTTGAAGAAAAGATCAGATATGAAGGTATTATACATGCTTATTTGGACAAGGTAAGATAAATTGCTAATAAATTTAATTGTCATTATATAAACACTAGCACACTTGTGAATTATCAAAGCTAATTGCTAGGATTTTTGGTACTAACAATTTCTTTGTAGCTTGTGGCATGGAAGCAAATTCAATTTTGCCTAGTCTAAAATCAATTCATTCATATTTTGGTAATTAAAAATAATAGTGTATACTCAAACATCACAAATTCATCTATTAATTTGGTGCTTAAATTGGCGTGTGGTTAAGAATTGAAAAAAGAAAAGTACATCTAGATTTGGAGCATAAAACTAAACAATCAAACCCTCATCCAGTTTAGTGCTTAAAAATGAACCCACGCTCTTGTATGGACAGTTCAGATTATAAAACATTTGGCTTTTCTGGCACTTAATTGATTAACCATGTGTTTAGATTCTTTGGTGCACTTGCACATTTTTTTAGATTAAAAACCTTTTTACCTTTTTAGAGAGGCATGTCTAGAAAATGCACTTCTTCCTCAAAGGACAACCTCAAACCTATAAATCCTTCCAACCAATATATAAATAAGATGTGGGGAAAACCCCATAATTTTTTTTATATCTAACCCATCTCAGGAGAGGTGTGTGGATGATAGTTCAGATCGGGTCTACATGCACAAGGATATGATGTGGTCCATTATAAACTTAAGTGTCTCACACACATACAAGCTGATTGAGGAGATGCCACATATATGACTAAAACCCTATTAATTAGTGGCCCACCCATTTCACCTTTGAATCAAGTGTCTTATTGTAGTACAAGGGGTTGTAGAAATCCCCCCAAGATTCCCATCATATGTGTCCCATGATATTGTGTTAGTGAAAGAGATGTTCACTAGCATGACAACAATATCAGGCAAAGGAAAAAAATATGGGCACCTAAAATGTGGATCTTTGGATCCTAGTAGTGTGTAAATGGTTGTGTGAGTTGAAGAAAATCTAATAAATGGGCCTATAACATTACATTTGAAGCCAATTTGACCATAGATTAATTTTTCTATCTCTATTTTCGATTGTGTTTGACCATGTGAAAACTGTGTGTGTATATTATGTACCTGATAAAAGAGACACAACACCTCAATAGATCATTACATTAGCTCAAAAAGGTTAGATAAGTATGTAAAACCAACTAATATCGATCTATTGCCTTCTAACTAAGAAGAGTGTGATTAGTAACATAAAAGCCCTCAGTTTATGCTACCATTAGTGACATATATGACCTAGCATGAAGGATTTTAGTTTCAAAACAAGCTAAAAGATAAGAAAACATGCATTCTAGCTCTAAGAATGGAAATAAGAGCAATGTGAAAGCATGAAATAAGAAGTGAAATATGTGTCTAAGATTAATCTAACAGCATAACAATGCATTTACAATATAGGATGAAGGCTCATTTTCTCTCAAAAATGGTTTCTATTTATAGAAGAATGTGAGAGAGAGAGAGAGAGAGAGAGAGAGAGAGAGAGGAGACAAGGCTCATTAATGAGTTTAGGGACTCATTAATGGTGGTGTAAGAGCCATTAATGCTTTGAGCATTAATAAGGCATGGAGGAGACATAGGCTTAAGGAATCTTCATTAATAAGGCATTAATGAAAGCCTTAAAGAAGCAAGGGAAGGGTGTAAGAGGGTCGTTTGAGAAGGTGGACTTGAGAAAGTGAAGCTTGAGAAAGTGGACTTTCTCAAGTGGGTTGAGTTGTTAAGCATTCCTTAAAGGAATGTGACAACATTAGGAAATGGGTTAGGGTTAGAATTAGGATTAGGTTTAGATTAGCAAGGGTGAATGGGTTGAGAAGGGTTAGAACCCAGGGTAGAAGTGGTTGAGATAGGTTAGGTTGGGGTTTAAGGGAATATTACTTAAATGAATTAAACTTATTCAATTCATTAAAAAATATAGGAATTAATTATTTAAACAATTTAATTGCTTTTTAATAATTAGGGGACTATAGCCATTAAATTAAATAGGCTACGGGAATGGTTTATTTTAGAAGTGGGTAATTGATTTAGGGATTTATTTAATTCCTTTATAATTAAATACTATAGCCATTTTTGAGTTTGGTTTGATTTAAATGGTTTGCATTGATTTGAATTGTATGGCTATAATAGTTAATATAAATTAGTGATAAAAATCACCTAGGGCATTAAATTGATTTGAAGAATTATGCCAAGCAGTAATAGGGTCGTTTGGACATAATCAAGGGTATGATCACACTTAGGGAAAATAGGGTCCATAGTTGGAATAGACCAAATTCAGGTGGTTACATTTGCCCCTCATTGAATTGATGTGTGAGCAATGTATTGATTCAAGGAAATTTTTTGATTCTGACTTCAGAAAGATTGAGAATCTCGTTCTTGGTTGTCGAACGAAATGTTGATGAGACCAGTCTCACACTTGATCAAACCAAACTGATAGAATTGATTTTGAACTTGGTTGTCATCCAAAAATCAATAAAAGATTTCAAAGATACCAATTCTGAACTTGGTTGTCATCCAAAAATTGATAATACTGATTCTAAACTTGGTTGTCGTCCAAAAAAGTTAGTATGAAGCTGCCAGGAGCTTAAAAAAATTCTTTTAAAATGAGAAAACATAAGATATCAAGCTCATGAGAGCCAAAGCTTTCTATCCAACAGTTCCAACTTTAGTCAAGGAAACTGTTATGCCCCTAGTTTGTTTGATAATGAAGTCATTTTGATATTGTTTCAAGCAAAAAATTAATTGATGATAGTGTGATTATGCCCCCTCGGGAACGAAATCGAAGGAAAAGAATAAAATCCCTCAGTTGAAAGAATGTATCACTTGCAGGAAGTGATTAGGACAAGAAAGAATGGATTAGAAGTAGGAAAGAAAGTGTGTTTAAAAATAAACACATGAGTACCAGGTTAATTACGTGAAAATGTGAGTGATGAGACTAATAAAATTATGTTAGACCAAGATGTATGATAAAATGTACAATATTGACCGATGTTTGGAACAGATGAAGCAAATCTGTAATTTTTGAAATTGTCACAATATTTCTATTGTACTGCTGAAGACATCTTAGGCACCTTCAATTTGGTTCCTGATTGATCAGAAAGAGAATAGAAATGAATTTGTAGTTGTCCGAGAGGAGTTTTAGAACTCCTAAATGTCTCAAAAGACCCATATAAGCCTCCAAAATTACCATTTCACTATTCATTTTCATTTTCCTCCATAGAAATTCAGAGAGCTTTGTAGAGAAGATGGTAGTCCCTGTGATGAATCACCGTTTCGAGATGAGCCATCAACATCAGCGTCCAGCCGACTACCCACTGCCGGTAAGTGCTCGATAAACTACCCTGTGAATTTTGCAATTTTTGAATTCATACATTTTTGTGGCTTTTAGAGCCCTTTCATTTTAGAATCGCATCTGGGATGCTGGATCACATCCCGCGAATCCCGCATCGCATCTAGTTTTTCTTGGATCACATCTGATTTTTCCAAATTCCTTCGTTGCATCCAATATTTCCTAGATCACATCAGGTTCCTTTGTTTTTGTTTTGTTTAAATAGGAAATCCATCAGTGGGTCACATCTAGTGTGCTTAGGATCGCACCCCGCATTTAGGATCGCATCCTGTATTTCGGGGATCACATCCGGTAAACGTAGTCGTATCCTGTATTTCCAGGATCACATCTGGTAGAAAACTTAGAATTTTAATATGTTTGATCTATTTGCGTCCTGTGAACTTGAAATGACTTAGTTGTTTAGGAATCTACCCCTGTAATGTAGATAGGATAATGATGTATAGCCATTTTTGTCTAAAATAGGCCCAGTTTGAGGTAGTCGCTTTTCACGGCACTTACCCTACATACATGTGTACTTGCATTGTCTGGCTGATTGTTAGATGATGAGCAGATGACTATGATGCGATGCAGATTATGTTCCTTGATAGGTTTACCTGAGATCAGGGTAAACTATGGTTGTTGACTGCTGTTGCCGAGAGATGGCACTCAGAGTACAACACCTTCCATTTATCGACGAGAGAGATCACCATGACGCCTGAGGATGTCTGGAGGATACTTTGTGTACTGATGGTCAAGCATGAGGTACATTTTGAGTCGATGGCAGTCATGGAAATTGGTGCTGCACAGAGATATTTTCAAGATGACACCATAGACCGGAGATATCTAGCTTGGGATTACATGGTCGATCACTATGATTGGTTGTCTATTTATCTAGTAGGTCTGGTAGGTGGCATCCTCATGCTAGATAGGGGTCAACATGGATTTATGGTTGGCTAGGTAGACATGATAGAGCAGATGGTCACTCACTGTTGGTGATTTTCTTGGGGGAGCTATATCTTAGCTCACATGTACAGAGAGCTCCATGAGATAGTTTACCATTATACCTGCAGTATGACTATGGGTATCCTTATTCTTCATATCTGGGCTTGGGAGCACATCCCTATTACATGACTGATTATAGATAGGCAGAGGGCACCTGAGTAGCCCTATGTATATATGTATGTAGGTCTTTTGCAGTAGCCCCATCTGGGCAAGATTGAGTACTGGTTCAGATTATTCAATGATGTGACAAAGGTCGTTTGGCGACCATATCTAGATTGCAAGGTGTGGACCTCTGATGCTTGACAGGTGCCTTATTTGTGCTTGAGCTGATATCTCATTGGCCAAACTAGGTATGTGATAGAGTGGTTCATCATTACCAGGGTGCTGAGGCAGTATGGATGGAGACAGGGCAGGACAGAGGACATTGCCGTATACGCCCAGACTAGGGACGAGACACCGTTATGGGGTGCAAAGTTGACATATGATACCACTCATCAGGAGGTTCGAGATATAGTAGCAGTAGATTGGGATCTTTGGCTAGATGTAGAGGACACAGATGTATCAGATGGTTATGCTGCTAAGAGGCTTCAATACCCCTTTCCTTAGTTCACGGTTCCAGAGGAGATTATTCATCGTATAGAGGAGCCACTAGACTATGATCCTGATGATTGACTAGTCAGGGGTAGAGGAGGTAGAGACAGGGCTCTTGGTAGATATGGAGGCCATGCTGGTGGTAGGGACAGTGGCAGAGATGGCAGGCATCCTCCTCCTGATGATGGCCATGATGGTGATGACATGGGTGGTGGTGGAGAGGCCGTTGATACAGGTGGAGCCAGTGGTAGTGGGCAGGGTAGATGGAAGAGATTTAGATTTGTGGTCCCTCGAAGAGATACTAGCCCATTGCTTATAGGAGAGTAGCAGTTACATAGGTGACAGGGGTCACAGGATTAGGATATAGGCAGAGATGGAGATCCACTATCGAGATGCGAGCAGGAGAGAGAGCAGCTCCGAGCCAAGATCACAACTTTGGAGGCTAGAGTTACTACTGCTGATGCTTTACTGGCGGACATGGATCTACAGCTTGAGCGACTGAGAGCAAAGAGAGATGCACAGGCCCAAACAACAATCCATCAGGGATAGAGGGCTACATATTATTATGCCCTATATCATGCGGTAGTTCTAGAGGGTCAGAGAGCAGCTTCATTCTCTCGAGTGGCTCAGCAGTCAGAGGGGGCCATGCCTCCTCTAGTAGCCCCTTTTGCACCACCACCTCCTCCTCCTCCTGACCAGGGAGAGGGGGCAGGACAAAGTTGATTTGTATCATTTTGTATGGCATGTATATTTTGAGATCATATTTGTATATCTGGATCCTGCTGAGATCCCTTCTTTTGTATATCTATATCCTTCTGAGATCCATTTTTTTAGATGACATTCATACATGTATATCTGATTCATTTTGGTGCACTGATACATTGATACTCTTTATGCTCACTGATTCACTAATACTCTTTATGCTCACTGATATACTAATACTCTTTATATTTTATCTATACCATGTTATGATGATATATATCTGATGCATCTTCTTGATTCTGACATGTTTCATGAGTTCTTTTTGCTTTCATAGATGTGGTAAATGTATCTTTGCACATGTGATGATATCTTGGTCTCTTGATGAGTTAGTTTGTAGACGATAACATCATTTATGATTGGATGTGATGAGTCCTTACTGATATAAATATGTTTTAAATGATACTCATGTGAAAATGCAAATGTATGTTTCTTTTGATTTTCTAGTTATGCAAAATAGATGTATGGATGCACTTAGGATGAAAAAGTAAAAATGCAATACATGGATGCTTTATTTTTGTATTTTCTTATTTCTGCTTTTTCGATGAATGCAAAATGTATGCTATGGATGTGCAATGATATTTGATATTAGTAATATGGATGATGTAATTAACTTGATTGTTAGAAGAAGATAGAAATCATTTTTGAGCACAAAATTGCTTATGTTGTTTATGTCTTTTATAAATGCACCATGCAATCTCTAAATGCAGCTATATGCAGACTCTTAGGACTTGTCACTGATTAGAAAATATTGCAACATTTTTATCATCATTGGGTGATTTTGAAATGGATACCATCAGATAGTACAACCATCACTAATACCCACTGATATTATGAAATTATGAATACTATGTTTTATTGAAATGTCAGAAATAGACTTAGGCATCAAGGCATAGGAGCTAGGATAACAAAATAGCCACCTTCCTTTTAATATACCAAATTCTGATTAAGGAAAGATATTGGACCCGCAATGACCTTAAAAATTCATATCCTTGGGTACATTATGATTCGTATACCTTAGTGAGAATCTAGATCAGAAAACAAACAAGGAAATTGTTTCAACCTTATCGTAGTTTACACATAACAAAGATCAAGATATATGCGGCTATCCACCCAGAGTGGCAACTCTTACCATAAAGATCCAAATTAGGTGAAATTCATAGGATCATTTGGAACAATCACCATATGCAGAAAATCAAGAAAACATTATGCCCCCAATCCTTGCGACTCTTTGTCTTTGCGCAGACGTCATTGAGTAACTAAGAAGACATAATAAATTATCGATTGAGAATCAATCAAATAAAATTCATAATTACTTAGATGCCCCTAGTTGAAAACATCATCAGGACATAAAATAATCATAATCAAACCAAAAGAAAACTATGTGTTTAAGTAGTACTTGTTCGTTCATATGTCAAACACAGTAGAGATTCATCAATCAAAAAGTTGTAATACAAGAAATATGGTGTTCCGTGTCTGTGCATTTGTAGGATAATTCATTCATGTTTGCAATCAAATATAGCCCTATAGGAACTTTGTTAATGTAAATGTCATGTCTGAATATGTGATGCTTGAAAGACACCCTTTGTTTTGGAAAGTGACATTGTTTTGCACGTATCAAGAAACCTTGCGGTTGTGAGGCAAACCATCCTAGAGCAACCTAGAAACTGCAACTGACTATGCTGACAAAGATGCCCCCAGTGCATAATGACTTATTCCTAATATGTAAAGATAGACAAATCCAAAGCGAGGATAAGATGGTCATTTAGGAAAAAATGAAGTCAGCGTATGAGTATAGGCAAAATTATGAAGGCCTAGTATCAGTAGTGCATTAACAGATGGAGCACAGAACACAAGTGACACCTGATTGCTAGGTTTTCACCACTTGGAAAGATCCTTTCTGATGGGGATGTCGCCTTACTCTCTGAGACTCCTACTCTTTTCTAGGAAATCTCACCAGGAATCCTATTCAATTCAGGACTCACTAGACTCACCCTTGAGTCTCTTAGGGCTGCTCTCAGACCCTAACTAGAAGGACTATCCTATTCNCTCTTTCCTAGGTTCCCTACCCACCGAAATGTTTCACTCCTCATCTCATCTTACCCTCCATGACTGAATCAGATCAGTCATGCACCTTTCTCACTCTATCTCCTTTCCCTACAAGTTCCCTAGCCGGACCATCTAGCTCGCCTAGGACTTGTTTCCAACTCTGACTAGTCTCTCCTCAGTTCCAGACACAAACACACAAAAAGAATAAAAATACATGATGGGTACCTTT
>MU228410.1:1419590-1431242 GCA_018584345.1 Thuja plicata | reverse complement strand
TAAAGTTTGCTTCACAGTGTTCATCCCATTTGAAGGTAACCCCTTTATGTAGTAGTTTAGTAAAGGGTTGTGCCCTATCTGCAAGTTGGGACATGAATCTCCTGATAGACTGGAGTCTCCCTTGTAGAGTCCTCATTTGACTGATGTTACGTGGAGGAGCCATCTCTAGAATAGCCTTTACCTTTGCAGGATCTACCTTGATTCACTTTGCCGATACTATGAATCCTAGAAGCTTCCCTGATTGGACCCCAAAGGCACATTTCTTTGGGTTGAGCCTGAGCTATAACTATTCCATTTGATCTAATATCTTTCTTAGGTCAGCAATGTGAGTACCTCTCTCCTTTGATTTAGCCAATGTGTCATCGACATAGTCCTCCATGTTCTTGTGCATCATGTCATGGAATATTGTTGTCATGGCTCTTTGATATGTTGCACCAGCATTCTTTGACCCAAAAGGCATGACATTCCAGCAAAAGGTGCCCCATGTGCATGTGAATGCGGTTTTCTCTTGATCCTCAGGGGCAATCTTGATTTGATTATATCCTGAGAATCCATCCATTAATGAATACATCTGAAAGCCTGCTATAAGATCTATGATCATGTCAATGTTTGGTAGAGGGAAGTCATCTTTTGAACATGCTTTGTTTAGGTCTCTGAAGTCCATATAGATCCTGATAGATTTATCAGATTTAGAAACGAGGACCACATTAGAGATCCACCCTGCATAGGCAATGACTTGAATAAATCCAGCTTTCAACAACTTTTCTAGCTCTTCTTTTACCAATAATGCAACATGAGGATGCATTTTTCTAAGTTTTTGTTTCATGGGCTTGATCCTAGGAGCTATAGATAAGTGGTGCATGATGAGATTATGATCTAGCCCTGGCATATTAGTGTAAGACCATGCAAAGTTGATCTTCTTCTCCTTCAAGAACTCTATGAGCTGTACCTTTTCTTCTTCTGATAAAGATTGTGCCAGATGAACTATCTGAGGATTTTCAATGGTGCCCAAGTTTACGAGCTGTGTTGGTTCAATCAAGATTGAAGATCTTTCCTAAAAGTGTTCTAGGAGGATATCAAGAGTCTCATCCTTTGGCACCTCGGAGAGGTTTTCCCCATTGGATACATCTTTTTTCTTTACTATTTTGGGATCTGATACTACCACAAAGTGGTTTTCATCATCAGTCCACTTGTTCTTTTTATTTTTCAGTTTGTGACTAAGAAACTTGATATCCTCTTGTGACATGTTCCTTCTCTTTGCATTAGTGGAAGAAGGGTAAGGTTCACAAGCATTGAGATAACAAGCTAGGGAGTGGTCATTAGAAAAGTATAGGATAGGAGTAGGATTTGTTTCGGTCCAATCAATTAGGTTGGGATGTACCAATGTTAGGGAGTCAGATTCTAGGAAGGACAACATCGTGTTATCATCAAGACCATTGACCGACATGACATGATCTGTTAAGTTAATTTCTTTGATATTTAGATCAATAAGAGTAAGATCATCATTAAAAGGGTCATTGTTAGTCATACGCGGATTGAACTCTAGCGACTCATCAGTAGAAATATCATCATTATCTCTTTGTAAATGGAGGTTCCTTATTTGTGGCCTATGAAAGTCTTCCAGACTTACGTATTCACTTGTGTCTTCATCAATGATCGGGGGAAGGAACTCTTTTGCTTTAGGAGGATCAATATCATTGAGAGGAGTGTCAGATCGTTTGCTAGGAGCTGCAAACATGTGAATTGTATATATCCCAATATCTTCAGAGGCAATAGATAGCTAATCCCATTCATAGTCATGAGAGTCTGTGACATCATCATCAGATCTGTTTAAATATTTAGCACTGGTTATCTGATGTACTTGATTAGATGCTTGTAGATCAAAGTGGGGTAGATCAAGGACATGTGAAATTGTGACCAATTGCCCCCAATTAGGATGTAAATTCTGTGGACGGGGTATCTCTTGAGTGATTGTTGCTATGGTGTCTCCTACCTCTTGAATGGGAGGTTGTGCTAGCAAAGGAGTGTGAAGATTATGTACCAGAAATGTATTAATGATCATACAAAAACTTACAGCTTGAAAAAGTGGTTGAACATACACTAATCATTTCTTTTTTGATTAAGTCCTACAACTATACTGAATGTGTGATTTTTTATTTTGTACACATCTCCAACATTGCTCCTACAACATTATCCTACACAAAGCAAATTGAATCAACATTATCCTATCAATGTCCTATTAGAGAAGCAAAAAAACTCATCAACACAGGTCCTAAATGTTCCACTTGGATCTTATCTTGAAATTTTATGATCCACATACCCCTGCATATTAGAGGCCCGTATCCAATATTTTAGCATCATCCCTAGCTTTCATAGTCAATTATTTCTTGCACAGTCTTCATTTTAGTCCAAAAAAATAAAAAATCCCCAAAACATATCTTGCATTGCCTAAAGGTCCAATATTCTACCTTTTTGAGTCATTTGCCAAATTAGAGGGTACATTTTCCCAGGACATTCTAGTAGTGGTCTTTCTTATTATCTTGGCTTCGTAAAAAATCTAGTTATCATCTCTCACCTTGGCCTAGGCACTCATCATTCTAGTTAACACTTGTATGAGATAGACATCATTTCTAGTATCAGTCATTTTGTCCTACCTTTTTAAAGTCAAGATAGTCCACATAATAATTTAGGTCTTTCTTTAGAGGTTTTACCTTAAAATTTTGTAGAATTTATCTTAGGGCATATTACCAACACCTTAGGCATCATTCTAGGCTTTCATTCATAGATTTCATTGGCATCCCAAAATCAAAATCTAAAAAAATTAGAGTCTAGTTATTTTCATCTTTCCTAGGTTGCATTTATCCCATGCATATGTCGCTCACAAGATCCCAAAAGAGAAAAAAAATGGACCCCAGAGAGCCCATACATGATCCCAACAACGAGATTGATTTTCCTATTCAGAGGACCCTAACACTAGATTTCAACAATCTAGAGACCATTCAACTGATGAACTATAACTGATTGAATGTTTGAAGATGATAAGTTGATTATCACCGAGATGCAAAAGTGAATGCAAGACATTAAATCAGTTAATGTATTATATTGTCATTGATGTCAAATAGATATGGTTTGATTGGTCATACACATATTTTCATAAACTTGAAGAGCTGAAGAGACAGTTTATGTGGTCAGTAAAACATAAAAGTTCTATATACACTGAGTGACAGTAAACACCGATGGACAGTG
Source organism: Thuja plicata (assembly GCA_018584345.1). NCBI lineage: Eukaryota > Viridiplantae > Streptophyta > Pinopsida > Cupressales > Cupressaceae > Thuja > Thuja plicata. The sequence continues at coordinate 1,427,996 of MU228410.1, read as the reverse complement.
CACACTAACGGATAGTGAACACCGAGCAGTTCATAGTGCATACCAAGCGCTACAGTAACTGAGAAAGTGTTACTAATAAAGAGCTATTTACCAAGCATAACTGAATTTAATGACCAAGCTAACTAGAGTTGATGACCGATCAGAACTGAAGTTAAAGATTGACAAAACTACTTAGCTGGCAGAGCTATATTTAGGGATTGACTGATTGATTACTTTATTTTCAATGATCAGTTAAAATAAAGGAAAGAGATTTAAAGCACATTTTATTCACAGTTACATGGAGAGATTTGAGGAATAAAACTAAAGTAGAGCTTTACGGGATAAAGCAAGCTTGGCAAGTTTTACGGATCAAGAAGTGATCTATGAAAAAAACAAGGAGATTGAGTGGCTAATCATGTATATATAAAGAGACAAGGAATTCATTATGAAGAGAGGAATGCTGAGTATAATTTTGATGAAGATAGAAGTCTTCATGTAAATCTGATCATACAGGCTAAAGAACAAAGCCAAGGAATTCTACAGACACCGAGCAACAAAGGATAGAGCATTCACCAAGTAGAACAAAGGAAGAGAGCAAAGGACCTGAAGATCATATTGATCAAAGAGGTATTATTGGACTAACAATAGATCTAAATATCTACAAGTTAAATTTGTATTTTGAATAGATCATTTACTGTATCAGTTTAACCATTGATTCAGGAAATCTCTTAACTGAGTGGGATTTAATAGTCCTTATTGTATTGAGATACTCAAGAGTATCAAAAGGTTTTCTTGTTGACAACATAGTGAGTGATAGGTCAAAAGACAAACTGTTAGTTTTAAATCCTCTAACAAGGTCGCACCTAATGGTGTGTATTGTAACCTTTAACAGGGTTGGCTCTTCATGGAGCTCACTTCAGAAGAGTGAAAATATTTTGGGTTACCCTTCCCAAGTGGTTTTTCCCTTAGCAGGGTTTCCACATTAAAAATCTATGTAAAATGTGTATATGGTTCATTGCATTTATATTTTTCTTTACACATTATTGAAATTGGATTGGTCGGTTAACACTAAGTTTATTTATTGCTATTCGATAAAGTCTAGAAAAGATAAACAATACATCTCACTGAGTAGGTTATATTTGTTAAAGTTATTTATGGCATACATCTTGATGGAATGAAAGATAACTAGAGGGTATTATATTTAAGAGATAAGTTTTGGTTGGATTTTTGGAATTATTTTTAAGGCCACTAATTCACCCCCCCCTCTTAGTTATTCTAACAATTGGTATCAGAGCTTTGGTGCTTGGAAGAAAAGTTTAAAGGGACTTAAGATAAAGATCATAAGATGAGTAAAAGGGATGTGCCTAAGTTGAAAAAAGACAACTTTGCATCATGGAAAAGAAAGATAAGACTTCATCTATCAGGTATTGGAAATGATGTCATGCAACACTTGGATACTGAATATGTTTCACCTATTGGACCTCTAACTGTTGATCAATTAAGAGAGAAACATGAACACAATTATATGATGATATAACTTGCTTCTTCTCTAACCGATGTTGAATTTGAAGTTGTGAAATCATGCACCTCTACAAAGAAAATGTGGGACAAACTCAAGCTAGTACACGGAGGAGACACCAATGTGCTAAGAGCTAAAGCTGAAATCCTAAGAGGAAAGTTTGATGACCTAAGAATCAAAGAAGGAGAGAACATCATTTTGTACACTGAAAAAATCAAAGAAGTTGTTAATACTATCCGTGGAGTAGGAGGAGTACTTGAGGAATAAAAAATGGTAAGTAAAATTCTGAGAACCTTACTACCTGTTTATGCTATTAGAGTATCTGCAATTCAAGAAATGAGAGCAGTAGTAAATAACAATGTTACTCTTGATAGTTTGATTGGTAGACTTATTTCATTTGAGATGAACAACTATGACAACAATATCTTACCTACTTTTGAGTCTACATTCAAGTCTTCTATGAAAATAAGCAAATCTAGTAACAAACACACTATGACAAATGATAGTGACAGTGATAGTTATGAACAAGAACTTGATGAATTTGAAGCACTAATGGCTAGAAGATTACATAGAGGTAAAGGAAGATATAAAGCTAAATTACCATTGGTCTATTTTATTTGCAAAGAAATTGGACATTTTGCTGCTAGATGCCCTATCAAGAGAAAGGTTGAAAGAAACAATGACAGATCTTATGAAAAAAAGTATGACAAAAGTGATGACCGAGACTATAGAAGCAACTGACACTCTGACAGAAGAGATAACTGAGATTACAAGGACAAAGGCAAGAAGGGTTGTTACCTGGTTGAGAACAAAGCTAAAAATTATGGTACTGATTTTGATGAATATATTGAGGTAGTATTTGTTGTTATGAAGGATGATTCAGACAAACAAGAAAGGTATTCTAAAAAAGCACTCATATCTAAAGTTAACAAAAATAATGTTTTGATTATTGATAGTGGTTGTACTCATCACATGACTAGAGATAAAGAAAAGTTTGAAACTTTTGAATATTATAATGGTGGATCAATTAGAATGGGTAATGACTCACCCTGCCTAGTTGAAGGAAAAGGTACCATCATGTCTAATAATCTGATCAGATGTGAAAATGAATATTGGGTGAAAGGAATTAAATATAATTTATTGAATTTTTTATAGCTGAACAACATAGGACACCGAGTTGCATTTGAGAAAAAAAAGGCAATGATCTATAATGAAAAGGGAAAGTTGATCGGTACTGGTGAACAAACAAAAGGTAATCTATTCTATCTTGATGAAATTAAGACCACTTGTTTATTGGATAGAAATGAAGATTTTTGGTTGTGGAATAAAAGGTTATGTCATGTAAATTTAGACAACATGGTTAAGATAAGTAAGAAAAGAAAAGTGAGAGGCTTACCGAGTATTTCAAATCCCGACCATGTTATGTGCAAGAATTGTCAAATAGGAAAAATGACAAAGTCTAGTTTCAAGAGAAAAAAACTACACATCTAATGCTATTCTAGAGTTAGTCCATACCGACTTATGTGGACCAATGAGAACAAAGATCTATTATGGTGATAAGTAATTTATTCTATTTGTTGATGACTACTCTAGGATGATGACTGTCATTTTCTTAAAAGAGAAATCTGAAGCATTTAAGATGTTCAAATGGTATAAATAAAAAGTTGAAAAACAAAGTGGAAAAGAAATGAAATGTTTAAGATCAGATAGAGGAGGAGAATTTATTTTTGATGAATTCACTAACTTTTGTAATGAGCATGGGATTACAAGACATGTTTCTACACCGAGAACACCACAAAAAAATGGGATTACTGAAAGGAGGAATAAAACAATTGTTGACTGTGCCAAAACATTGATGATTAAAAAATGAATCACACAAACATTCTAGAGAGAAGCTGTAAGTACTCTTGTTAAACACTAAACCAAGTTCAATCGAAGAAATACACCAATAAGACACCTTATGAGCTATGTTATGGATACACATCAAATGTGAGTTACTTTAGAATTTTTAGAAGTCAATTTTATATATTGAAAGATGATAGAAATGGGAAACTTGAATCTGAAAGTGAGGAAGGAATATTTCTAGGATATTCTACCAAAAGCAAAGCTTATAAATGTCTGAACAAATATTCTAACAAAATCATTGAAAGTGAAAATGTTAAAGTGGATGAATTTGTTGAGAAAAATGATGAGGAAAGTAGAAAGGAACCTGAATATTAAAACAAATTTATCCACATCAAGGAACCTGACATCTTACCTGAGTGACATAACAATGCAACTGAGCAACAAGTTGCACACACAGAGAATTAGGAAAATGCTCACAATGCTGAACCGGGTGATAATGAAGATCACAATGAAGATAAAAATGAAGATCATGAAGAACATAGATCTGAACCTATACTTGCATGTTAGAAGACACCATCTATAGGACCAAATCATTGGAGACAAAAGAGAAGGAATGAAAACAAGAAGTAAGTCTCTTAACAATAGATGTTTGATTTGTAATTTTGAGCCTAAATTTGTTAATGCTGCACTTGAGAATCAAGAATGGGTTAGTGTAATGAATGAAGAGATTGAACAGATAGAGAAGAATAAAATGTGGACACTAGTACCTAGACCAAGTGATAAAAATTTCATTGGAACCAAATGAATCTTGAGAAACAAACTGAATGAGAATGGAGAAGTCATAAGGAACAAAACAAGACTGGTATGCAAAGGGTATGCAAAAGAAGAAGGTATTGATTATGGAGAAACCTTTGCACCTGTTGCTAGACTAGAGGGAGTAAGAATTCTAATTTCTTATGCTATTTTTAAAGGATTCAAAGTATACCAAATGGATGTTAAATCTGCATTTCTGAATGGAATACTAGAAGAGGAGGTATACATTGAACACCCTGAAGGGTTTGTTGATCCTAAAAAGAGGAACATGGTTTGCAAACTACAAAAATCCTTTTATGGATTGAAAAAAGAACCAGGAGAATGGTATGAAAGACTTCACTCTTATCTCATTAGTATTGGATTTATTAGAACAAGTGATAATAGTAATCTATATTTGAAAGGAGATACTGATGATAAGACTTTGATTGCTGAGATATTTGTTGATGATATCATATTTGGAGATAATGATATGCTATGTAAGTCATTTTCTGATGAAATGAGCAAAGAATTTGAAATCTCAATGTTTGGAGAGATCAAATTTTTTCTTGGCCTACAAATTCTACAACAGGATGAAGGCATCTACATCACACAATCCAAATACGTGAAAGAAGTTATGAAGATATTCAAGATGGAGGACTCAAAACTAGTTGGAACACCTATGGAAACTAGATGCAAATTGACAAAGGAAGACAAGAGAAACAAGGTAAATCAGATATTATATAGATCTATGATTGGAAAACTAATGCATGTTGTACACACTAGACCTGATACAACACATGTAGTTCGTATAGTTGAAATATTCTTTGCTAATCCTAAGTAATCACACATGACTTCTATTAAAAGAATTTTGAGATATCTAAAGAATACTGAAGACTATGGTTTGTGGTACAATAAAGAAGGCAAATTTGAGATACAAGTTTATACTGATGGTGATTGGGATAGAAACATAGATGATAGAAAGAGCACTACAAGAGGAGCATTCTTTATGGGTGACAGACTTGTCACATGGATAAGTAAGAAGCAATGATGCATAGCTTAATCAACTATAGAAGAAAAATATGTAGCTGCTGCTACAAATTGATCTAACATTGCGTGGATAAAGAAGTTGCTGAAAGGTATGAATGAAGAAGTTCTTGACCCAGTTATTATCTATTGTGATAACACTAGTGCTATAAGCATCTCAAAGAACCCTGTGATGCATGCTAAGACAAAGCACATAGCTATTAAGTATCATTACTTGAGGGAAAAAGTACAAGAGAAATAGGTGATACTAGAATATGTACAATCCAAAGAAAAACTAGAAGACATATTCACAAAACTATTGCCAAAAGATACAGTTGAGTACCTGAGGAATAGACTAGGGGTTCATCCCTTGTCCACTGGTCACTAAGCTGACTTGGAGGCTGCATCAGCCTACACATTATCAGAATATTATTCATGTTGATGCAAGCTGAGATATGGACTACAATGACATATCAGTCCACTAAAGGGACATAAAGCTTCAAAGGGAGAAAAAGATTGTTGGCTACTACAAAGATGAATATTTTTTTGGAATTGTTGTCAAAGGGAGAGGAATATTTAATGAAATAAAAATCCATCAAAGGGAGAGAATTGGAAATAATTAACACTACATATCTATCCAAAAAAGGGAGAAGAGATTCTACAAGAAAGGGAGAGCGCACATCATAATCAAATCTAAGCTAGAAGAGCTTACCAAGATTCAGATATTTGAATTGGTTATAGAAAAATTAGTTTGGTATGATATGACATATTTTATACTACATATTTCATAGTATGTTACCATCAATGATTGAAGATGATAAGTTGATTATCACCGATCTGCAAAAGTGAATGCAAGACATTAAATTAGTTAATGTATTGTATTTCCATTGATGTCAACTAGATATGGTTTGATTGGTCATAAAAATATTGTCATAAACATGAAGAGCTAAAGAGACAAAGTTTATGTGGTCGGTAAAACATAAAAGTTTTGTATACACCGAGTGATAGTAAACACTGACAGACAGTTCACACCGATGAACAGTGAACACCGAGAAGTTCAGAGTGTATACCAAGCACCGCAGTAACAGAGCAAGTGTTACTAAGAAATAGCTATTTACCAAGCATAAATGAAGTCAATGACCAAGATAACTGGAGTTGATGACTTATTAGAACTAAAGTTAAAGAATGGAAAAACTACTTCACTGGCATAGCTATATTTAGGGATTAACTGACTGATTGCTTTATTTTAAATTATCAGTTAAAATAAAGAAATGATATTTAAAGCATATTTTATTCACAATTATCATGGAGATATTTGAGGAATAAAACTAAAGCAGAGATTTACGGGATAAAGAAAGCATGGTGAGTTTTAAGGATCAAGAAGTGATCTACAACAAAAACAAGGAGATTGAGCGGCTAATCATGTCTATATAAAGAGATAAGGAATTCATTATAAAGAGAGGAATGCTGAGTATAATTCTAGTGAAGATAGAAGTCTTCATGCAGATCTGATCATAAAGGCTGAAGAATAGAGCCAAGGAATTTTGTAGATACCGAGAAACAAAGAACATAGCATTCACCGAGCAGAACAAAGGAAGAGAGAAAAGGAACTGAAGAGCATATTGATTAGAGAGGTATTATTGGACTAACAATAGATCTGAATATCTGCAAGTTAAAGTTGTATTTTGAACAGATCATTTACTGTATCAGTTTAACCATTGATTCAAAAAATCTCTTAACCGAGTGGGATTTAACAGTTCTTATTGTATTGAGATACTCAAGAGTATCAAAAGGTTTTCTTGTTGACAACATAGTGAGTGCTAGGTTAAAATAAAAACTAAATCCTCTAACAAGGTCACACTTAATAGTTTGTATTGTAACGTTTAATAGGGTTGGATCTTCACAGAGCTCACTTCATAAGAATGAAAATATTTTGGGTTACCAGTCCCAGGTGGTTTTTCCCTTAGCAGGGTTTCCACGTTAAAAATCTATGTTAAATGTGTATATGGTTCATTGCATTGATATTTTTCTCTACACATTATTGAAACTAGATTGGCCGGTTAACACTAAGTTTATTTATTGCTATTAGGTAAAGTCTAGAAAAGATAAACAATACATCTCACTGAGAAGGTTATATTTGTTAAAGTTATTTATGGAATACATCTTGATGGACTGAAAGATAACTAGAGGGTATTATATTTAAGAGATAAGTTTTGGCTTGATTTTTGGAATTGTTTTTAAGGCCATTGATTCAACCCCCCTCTCAGTTATTCTAACATCAACGTCATAAGAAAACATAGGTTGAAATCCCACAGTTATCTCCTATCCCTCCACTAGAAGATGAGTTCTCATTTTAGAACATTAAGGCTAGATGAAATAATAGTGAAGAATTTAATGATGGATTAGAAAACCTTGGTGTAATGACTGTCATGGGATCCCTATTGGGAACTGACCTAGTGTAAAGTAGAAAATTGGGGTTTAGGAAATGTAAAGATGAAAAAAAGTTTGATAAAGGGAGAGGTTTGAATTATTAATTGTTATATGTGTTGATTTCCTTAACCCTACTTTACGCTTACTTGAATTTGATTGTGATTAAGGGAAGATAAGATGCTCCTTTCTTTCACCCTCAAATACACAAATAGGAGATCCAATTTTGATCAACCCCAAAGGGTTAATACACAAATGAATCCACTATTTGGAAAGAGACCAAGAAAGGGGATCTTAAAGTATGTAATTTGATTGATTAATATGATTAATGATAGTAATTGAAAAGAATAGGAGAAAGTACCAACCTTACAAAATAGTAGATCAAAGATTGCTATTTTTTGAGATCTGTAGACTATTTCTAGAGATGTTGACAGTTGATACCAAACTAGAACACAGAGACGGACAAAACCCAAAAATATTTTTCCATTCCAATGTCATCTTATGAAAAAGGTCAACCCTGTACCACTTTTTCCAACTCAATCTGCTCAACTCTGAAAGTGTCCCTGTTCGCATAGTCTGAAAGAAATCCAAAAAGGGTATCTAGATCTGGCCTCGGATCTACAGTCCCAAACCTATACCTACCAAAAAAATGTTTGTTTGTTGTTGTGGAGGGGTTAACCTTATTCAAACCCCAATTTAGGAATTAACCTTGAAATCAATAAAGTATGGAAAGCTAACAAGTAGTAGAATTGAATCTAATAGTGAAGCTATGATATTCAATAGGTGTGCTAATGTAATTCAAATGTATGCGAATATGTAAG
>MU228410.1:1380886-1419504 GCA_018584345.1 Thuja plicata | reverse complement strand
TGCACCTAATCCCTTCAAAGGCTTGAAAGCTTGAATCCTTGATCTTCAATGGAGAACTTGAATGCTTGAGAAGAAGACTTGAACACCTTGAGAGCTTGAGAACAATGGATGCTTGAGAAAAATCTTGTTTAGAGCCTTTTGCACTTGGAAGACTTAGTTCGCTTGATGATGGTTGGAGAAAATGAGAGGAGAAGGCTCCCTTTTATATGAAATTAGGGCACAATCTCCCAAGGAGGCCTATATAGGATAATTAAATCATAATTTAAGCCTTTACCCCTAGGAGAGGACATATATTAAATATAATTTAGGAATCCACACTTTGGAGCCTGAAACAGCTGACCCGGAAGCGGGAAGAAACTTTTTGCAAAGACTAACAACCCGTGAACTGCAGGGTTCTAGGTTTTGGACCTTGGGATAGGGTCGAGGTTGACCCTATCCTAGGATAGGTACAAGGTTGAACCTATCCTAGGGTAGGGCTGAGGTTGACCCTATCCTAGGACAGGGCCGAGGTCGACCCTGTCCCTGTATCCCAGAAACAGAGTCCTACAACCCAGAATGCAGAAATCAGTCCCGAAAGTGGTATAAGGAGGAGTAGATCAAGGGGGGATGATGTAGAAATGGGGGGATGATGTAATGGAGGTCAAATACATCCCCTAAGGAGGGATAAATTCTCTTAACATGGAAGTGCTTCCATTTTAAGATGATACACCTAGATACATACTTCAAAATGCTTGCACAACATGGTGCCAAACTACTCGCTAGATTTGACACTTCTGCTATAATAGAGGACACTCTTGTACCATCATCTTGGATTATTCTATTAGGATTAATTAATACTGAGAGGGGGGGGTGAATCGGTATTAAAACAAATTAAACTTAAACCAATTCCACATAAACCATATGATTGCTGAAATAAAAAGAACATAAGAAAATAACACACAACTCATTACACCATAATTTATTATCGAGGAAACCCTGGCCAAGGGAAAACCTCAGTGGGGATGGTACCCACAAGCATGCACTAAAGTATAATATCCCTGTTAGGAGACCTATCCCTATTAGGAGCTGAATATTACATAGTACATTTCTTTGTTAAAGGAATCACAACCCTGTTAAAGGTATACAACACCCTTTTAGGGGTACACTAAGCTTATAACTCTTACAATCAATACTCCATAAAAGTATTCTAAAAAATGAACAAAACAAGCATAAATAATGCTTAGATAGTTCCAATTATAGCTGTCAATATCTATCAATCTTTGATATTTCATCTTCCATCACATATACATATACCATACATCACATACATCTTATCCATCTCATACATATTTTCTTTACAAAATTTTCTTATATATATGCATTACATCCTCTAGTCGACTTCCAATTAAAATAGAAAACAAAATAAATACTTATCCAAAAATTAAATATAATGTCTATGCTCTTGTATTACCAAAGTATAGGTAATTAAAAATACCAATCCAACTTAGCGTGCTTGGATTCCATCTCATGCTCCGTCAATCGTCGCAACTATTCAACTACTCTGTTACATTGTTCTGTTGTCTTTGAATGTCTTCAAATCACTCTAACTTACTGTAATCATCACCAAAACCAAAGTGATCTTAACTGTAGGTCATACATACATCATAGTATCTTCCTCTAATATTTCTAGTCATCAAACACCATACTCGATCTTCGTTGTCCAAAGCAATGTTGTTATACTCTATACTTCTGTTTCTACACTTAGTCAATTTCAGAACTAAATCTCCAAAACTGGTCTTAACTTGATCATACTATCAGATGTGTTTCCATAAATGAAAATCATTAAGTGTCTCAAATCATCCCAAAAAAATCACTTGCCAACAATCTCTCCCTTTGGCATTGATGGCAACACTTATCAAAAAATGACTAAGTGTTCCAACAAAAACTATCTTCACTTTTTCTCCTCTTCTCCTTTTCTCATTTTTCTCCTCTCTCATCCCCCCCTTTGACAAAAATGGAAAAGGTGTACAAAATTTAGAAAAATGTAGGATTTAGTCCTTGCTCACCAGTTTAAGATATCTTGAAAGGAATCTTCCTAGATCTTCACTTTTGCATTCCATGACTCAACCAATAACTAACTAACATGAATTAATCCATTCAATGCATAGGATGATGTCTTTTTTGATTTTAACTCTATGGGCATAGATTTTTTCAATGATTCAACAGTCTTCTCCATGTCAGATAGATCTAATTCAAGAATTGATAGCTTAGGAGTGATTAGACTCTTCAACAAACCAAATCTTGTCATTAGTCTCCCTTTCTCTATATCCAATACTTTCAACTTATCAAGAATCTTTGTTAACTCTCTGTCCATCTCCATTACAGATTGTGAGGAGGTCTCACAACTATCCATCATGTTGTTCAGAGTATCCCTATCCTTTGCAATAATGTATTCAATATTCTGAATGTGTCTGATAGGGTTCATACAGTAGCTAAATAACATCCTTCCATGTGTAACACAAATTCTGGCCTTTAATGTAGCTAATCTCAAAATTCCCAAGTCCCATGAAATAGACTGGCATACTTCCTTCAACTTCTTTTCTAAGTAACTTATCTTTGGCTTCTCTTCAACGATCTTCACTAAGGACTCATAATGACCATCAAAATCATCTAGTGCCATTTTAGATTCTCTGCATCATATTTACATTGAAAAACAATAGGGAATGGAAGAAGTTTATTCACAGTATCAATTTCTATAGTAATTACCTTAGTATTTTTGTCTCCTTTCTTCTCAGATCTCTGTTTTACCTTTGTGAATGCGATGAAGGATAGTCTCATCAGTTCATCCTCATCCATACTGTCAACATCTTTTCTTACTGATTTATCCTTACTTGCCAACAATAGAATAGTAGATGTGTCGATTTCAGGTTTTACTTCAATCCTTGCCTCTTCTTCTTTTGTTGTATCTATCTCATTTTTCTATTTTGTTTCTTCTTTCTACTCTTCCTCTTTTTGTTCTTCTTCTTTCTATTCTACTTCATCTGCCACTATATTTTCAATATTCCCTTATAATAGATATTTATCACATGTGAAGTGTCAAGGGTCACAAGCACACCATAAACATAAAAATGTAGTTAAATGTCAACTTCACTCTTCTTAACATTCACCTCAATTTTCTTAGAATTCTCTCCAATTCCTATAGGTGTAGGAAATTTAGATGTAGGAGGTGGAGTTGTCTCAAGAATATTACTCATAAGAATTTGATCTAATGCCTTCTAAGTCTCCTCTATGACTTCTTCATATTTCCTGCCCATAATTTTCACTAATCTTACTTTGGTTCTCAACAAAGGTTTGAGTGCTTCAAATATTTCTTCTCTCTCTTGTACTGAAACTACTGGCAACATATCCTCAATAGCTTGATTTCTAATAGCCTCATCTTCAATATGTGCAAGTTATTTTCTAATATCCAGTTTACCATACAACTCCTCAGGTATACTACCCTCTATCTCTAGTATTTTCTTCTTGAAAACAAGTAAATGATTTATCACTATGTCCTCAATCACTAGTTTTTCAGATTCCTCATACCTATCATAATATTTGTTCACTGAAACAAGATTTCCTTGTTCAATAGCTCTTTTCTCTAACATCTTTATATCTGGCTTCCATATCTGTCTGTCACTTGTGGTCTCTTTTTCAATTTTATTTTCTTGTACTTCTTCAGTCCTCTGCTTCTTAGGAGGTGAGTCCAGTTTAGTGGACCCAGTGTTTCTCCGAGGAAAAATATTTTCTACCTACAATGTCTTCTATGGTGGTGAGGGTGTAGTAACATAAATAATAGTAGAAATAGGACTAACTACCTTCTCAATCTTTGGAGGTGGAAGTGGTGCAGTAGTAGTACTTTCCAACCCAAAAGATCTCTCTTCTATATTCTTCCTTACTTCTCTTATCTCTTCTTTAGTAATACCTGCCTTAGCTGAACAATCATCACTTATTTTCTCCACTCTTCTATTCCTTAAATTTCTAGTCTACTCTTCTTTGACTTTAGCTTATTTCTCTTCATATGTTGCCCATCTCTCCTCAGATGTATAAACTTCAAATGCCAAGACATGTTCAATTTTCATAACAAGAAATTTTGAACTGACTTTATAACCCATAGGGTAACACCATTTCTTCCTAGGTATGACTACCTCAAAACATACATAATCAGTTTCAACCATGAAATATATTGTATCCTTTTATCTCTCAATAAAATCTTCAGGAATTTTGAATCTTTGTTTCATTTTCCTCTGAAGAATCTTGATCCAAACATTTCTCCATCTACCCATGTGCTATTTTTTCTTTTGTATCTCTATGAAATCTAAATACCAGTGGGTATGTCTTTCCATTCTCTAGGGTGCATGCCAAGAAACTTATGCTCAATGTGGATATACATATGAACTAGAAGTGAGCCAAATCTAAAGGTCTTAGATTTATCCTTCTTGATTAGCTTTACATTCTCCAAAAAATATTGTGCCAAAACCTCGCATAAGTTAAATGTAGTGTTTTCCTTTATCATTCTATAATTCATCATAATGACTCCTTCTAAGACTGAATTAGGTCTACTAATGTAGTAAAACTTGTATCCAAGTATCATCACAATCAGTCTAACATCTTGTAGGAAAATATCATTCATTATCATTGATCGCATGTCCCATTTAGAGTGTGTTAGGGTTTCAACTTGTTTCTTTATGTGCTTCTCTACCATAGGTATAACTCCCGTATTTTCTAACCCAGTTATATCATGAATCAAATGACTACATATCTTTACAGGTTTCTCTCCTATCCAGATGAATTGATCATAAACTCTGCTCAGTAAGATTTTGATCCATTCTTCTTCACTGAAATCATACAAGTCTAATATCTTCATGATGCTTAGGTTATCTATGCATTTGAGCTCATCCTTCATTTTACCATCATCACCTATCATATCTTCCAATTCTGTAGCAATTTATTCATCTCCTAATGTGTAATATTTGCAATGAATGTCTGCCCTAATATCCTCTACGTCCAAGACATCGTGTGGTGTTTGGGAAAAGGCTCCTTCAGGGTCATCTTCACAAGACTTAAATGGATATTTCTTGAATTTGTATCTAGGTCAATCTACAACATCATAAATCAAAGGTGCATCCAAAACTTCTATTCAAGTAGATGATATAAATACCTTAATCACACTAAATTTTGAATTTCTGCTTTGATCGATCACACAATGTCATTGCTAGGAAGTTTGATACTCTCTAATCTCTGTTCTCCTTTGGTCTCTACTCTTCAAATGGTGAAGATATAAGAATCTTAGAAGTCTTTTATTCATTTTTAAGGGAGAAATGCACAATACCCAATACACTTAGCTTCATACACTGTCTAGTCAATCCGATGTTGTGCTCTCAGAAATAAGTTCCATAATGTCTGCATATATCATAACCAAGCTCACTGGAACTTACTCCACAAAATCAGGGGCTGGATATAATATGATGTCTTCATCCAATTCTCCCCCTAAGGCCATGATCGGCCATTTAGGTCGATGTAACAATGTTAGCATCAGGAAAAGATTTAGTAGAATCTACTGTCTCTCCTTGAAACAATATCTCACTTGACTCTTTGATTTTCCACACCTTACCACTGTTTTTATCTTCATCTTTCTTGAAATAATTGTCAAATTCAATTTTGTAATCGACAAGACTCTTACTATTATCACTATCATTCCTCTTTGTATCCGTAGAAGGTGGTACTCTTATGTTGTATGCTCTATTATACCTGTAAAACTTCTCTATGTGCCCTAGATTGTTTCATTTGTAGCATATAGGAGGAGGTCTATTATGACTTACTTGTAACTTACCGTACTTTGAAATGTGCCCAAGGTTATTAAACTTGTAACATGTGGGTTTAGCTGCTGATTCTCCTTTGAGTTTATCTTGTCTGTATCTGGATTGATCAGGTTTCCTGCATTCTTCTTTCTTGTGCCCATATGTATTAAAATTTAAAAAAAAAACCATAAAAAGGCTTGAAAGGGGAATTACCTCTGCAATCTCTCTTCATGTGTCCAAACTTGTTACAACCAAAACATCTACCTCTGAAAGGTATGATCTATTCTTTAGGTTCTTCAAGAATAGGTTTCTCTCCATCAATATTCACATCTGGTTTATCTTCTTGATTCTTAGAACATTCAACTTCATTGAAGCCAATACCAGTAATATATCCTTTAGGTTTCTATTTGTCTCTTTGTTCATCGATCAAGTCACTGCTCATGTGAAGTTTCTCAATATATTTCTTTGTCTCAACAAATTCACCTTTTATGATATTATTATATTTCTCCAATTCTAGATACTTGTTCTTGTATTGGTCAATCTCATTCTTCATTTGTCCCATTAGAATTTTAGCATCCTTCAAAGATTCATCAATCTTGTTTTTAGCATCCCTTTCTTGTTGAATCCTTTTAGCCATTGTCTCATTCTCAAGATTCAAAGTAGCATTCTCTTGTTCAAGTTGTTTCATCTTATCTGAATTATCATTGTCTGAATCCTCTTTTATCTGAACCATAATATCATGTCTCTAATTTTTGGAAAGTTCAAGCCGATCTTTCAGTTTCTTAATGAATCTCTCATCTCTCCTCAAGTTGAATCTCAAGTCACCATTCTTTGCTTTTTCATTGTCAAGGTCTTCAAGTGTTGCTTCAAAGTTTTCTTGAACACTTACAGAATCCATCTTAATCTCCCTTAAGTTGTTAAAATTTATTTTCAAGGGCCAACAACTCTGATACCAATTTTTAGGATTAAGTAATACTGAGAGGGGGGGGGTGAATCATTATTACAATACTTTAAATTAAACTTAAACCAATTATACATAAACCATATGATTTCTGAAATGAAAAGAACATAAGAAAATAACACACAACTCATTACACCATAATTTTTTGTCGAGGAAACCCTGGACAAGGGAAAACCCCAGTGGGGATGGTACCCACAAGCATGCACTAAAGTATAATTTCCTTATTAGGATACCTATCCCTATTAGGATCTGAATATTACATAGTACATTTCCTTGTTAAAGGAATAAAAACCCTATTAAATGTATACAACACCTGTTAGGGGTACACTTAGCTTACAACTCTTACAATAAATACTCAAGAAAAGTATTCTAAAAAATGAACAAAACAAGTATCACTAATGCTTAGATAGTTCCAGTTGTAGCTCTCAATATCTATAAATATATGATCTTTCATCTGCCATCACATATCCATATACCATACATCTCATCCATCTCATACATCTTTGCTTTACAAAATGTTATTCTTATATATATGCATTACATCCTCTGGTCAGCTTCCAATTACAATACAAAACAAAATAAATACTTATGCAAAAAGTAAATATAATGTCGGTGCTCTTGTATTACCAAAGTATAGGTAATTCACAATACCAATCCAACTTAGCATGCTTGGATTACATCTCATGCTCCCTCAATCGTCACAATTGTTCAACTGCTCTGTTATTCTATTTTATTGTCTTCACATGCATTCAAATCACTCTAAATCACTACAATCATCACCAAAACCAAATCGATCTTAACTGTAGGTCATACATACATAATAGTATCTTCCTCTAAGCTCGCTAGACATAAAACATCATACTTGATCTTTGTTGTCCAAAACAATGTTGTTATACTGTGTACTTCTCCAAAACTGTTCTTAACTTGATCATACTATTAGATGTGTTTCCATAAATGACAACCATTAAGTATCTCAAATCATCCCCAAAACATCACTTTCCAACACACAACACCTCTTCCAATCACTTCCAGCCTACCTTCTGTTGGCAAATGGTCAGCGCTCCCCTGAAGATTCATGACAAGGGACTAATTGCCTCTTGTGGATTCTATGAGTCTAGTGGTTGTATTGGGCATTGATAGGTTGATCTTTTGGTGCAATGACAACCACACTGGTAACATGTGGTATCAGAGCTTGATCATAGGTTTGAAACCCCTTGGGTGATGTTGAGGGGGATATTGTTGGAAAATGGTTAGCACCCCCTCAAGATTTGTGACAAGGTACTAACCACATCCTATGGATTCTATAGGTTTAGAGGTTGTATCAGGAATTGACAAGTTGATCTTTTGGTGCAACAAAAACCACACTTGTAACACCTTCTAGCAATACCACTCAATGTGCATCCCAAGTGAACACATCTTCCACTACACTAGGGACCCAATAAAAAAATCCTCTCTTTGCCACTTTTCTTCCCACATCCAATGCCCCTTTCACCACAACAACACCTCCCATAATTTCATCCACCCATCTAGTGAGTACGTCTAATATGGCCCCACCAGGTCACAATCCTAGCAGTCTCTCAACAAGAGTCCCCTTAATCAACCAAGGGGCACCTTAATAGAAACCTACCAATAGTATCCCAATAGGTGTTCCTTCCAATTACGGAATCTATTGGAAATTTTCCTAATAAGGATAGTTTATATGTCATTTATGGAAACACTACTTATTGGAATTTTCACTTGGAGCACACCACAATTTTGGTTGTTCAGTTCTGGAAAAATACCAAGTCCAGGAAGTAGTTTACATGATACAGTTGCAGTATTTTGACTAGCGAGAATAGTATGTGATGATTTACACCATGTGATCTTAGATGGATGTATTATGGTATGTACTATAGCTATAGTTAAGGTTGCTTGTATTTTGGAGTTGAATAGCGAGAGTTATGACATGTTTTGGGTATGCGAAGACATTATAGCAGTGGAACAGGGTAGATGAGTGGTTGCAATAATTGAGGAAGTATTGTATGGATTCCAAAAGTGATATTTTGGATTTTGGTATGGTCCTATCCTATCTTTGTGGATGTATGATCTCCCATTATGTATTTCCTATTGGGTTATGTGTTGAACACATTTTATGATAAAATTGTGAGCTAACTGTTAAGGTTATGAGATCGTGTATATATGTAAAGATGTTTTTGAGATGTGAGGATGTGTGTGGCATATGTGGCTGAATTGGGATGTCAGAATAATACAGAGGATGTTGCGAGCTATTACTATAACTACTTAAGCATGGAAAATTCTTATACAATTCATCTTTTATGATAAATCATTGTAGAGATAGTTTTGGATTATAAGAGCAATGAGATCCTTGTATTACCTCTAACATGGTTTCTATCCTTTAACATGGATTTTTACTAAATGTAACACTCAGCTCCTAATAGCACTAGGTCTCCTAACAGGGACATTATACTCTTAGTGCATTATTTATGGGTATCATCCCCATCGAGGTTTTCCCTTAGCAGGGTTTCCTCATTAACAAACCATGGTGTCATGAGTTGTTTACTTTATGTGCATGTTCTCTTTATTTCAGTAATTGTATTATTAAGTTTGAATATGATAAGTTTAATATTAAAGTACTTCAATGCTAATTGACCCCCCTCTTAGTATTTATTAATCCTAGCAATTGGTATCAGAGCTTCATGCCCTTCGAGAGAAAGCCTAATAGCTTGAGGGAGATTATGATGGATTCAAGCAGTTTGGAAGAGAATCTTGAAGTAGTACTTCAAGACCTGGACAAGACTAATGATGACATCAAGGAATTAAAGTTTAAACTAAGAAGAGTCAAGGACTATATCAAGAAGCTTAAAGAGAAGCTTGAACCATCAAGAACCAAAAGGAAAGAAATTTTGGAAAAGATACAATTGAACCTGAAATTCATTCAACAAATCTAATAGAGAAACTTAAGAAAGACAAAAAAGTATTGAAACATGAATTAGAAGTTACTACTATTTAGACGGGTAAAGAAATTAAAAAAGAGAGAGATGGAAAGACTAGACTTGAAGTAATATTGAATAATAAAAATGTACATATGGGAAAGATGCAAATAATCATTAAGGGAGAACTTGTTGAATCAAATAATCACATTGAAAAACTTCACGCGAGCAGTGAAAAGATTGATGAACATAGGGAAAGACAAAAACCTAAAGGTGACATGAAAAGAATTGGTTTTGATAAAGAGGAATGCTCTAAATCTCAAGAAAGATAATCTAAAGGTAAAATAGATGTGACACCTAATCAGCAAGAAGATCCTATACATAAAGAGGAACCTAAAAAGCATATTAGGCCTTTTAGAGGAAGATTCTTTGGATGTAATAAAGTTGGTCACATGAAGAGGGATTACAGAGGTAAGAATCCTTATAAGCACTTTTATGGTTATTGCTTCAATTGCTATGAATATGGGAACAAGAAGGCAGAATGTAGGAAACCTAATCAATCCAACACTAAACAAGATTAAATTAGAGAAGAAAGTGAAACTAAGATTACATATTACAGGTGCAACAAATTTGGGCACATTGCAAGGAACTACATGTTACAGGTTAATCAAAACTGATTATCTCCTACATGCTATAAATATAATAATAAAGGACATATAAAATTTTTTTGCAGGTATAATGGAGTTGTAAGCAACAGAAGACCACCACCTATTTTTATAAAGAAAAATGTTGGTAATGTTGGTAAGAGCTTAACTGAGTATAGGGATGAGTTTGATCAAATGTTTAAGAAGGAAGGAGACAAGTACACTGGTAAGGTGTGGAGAGAAAAGAAACAAAGTGAGCCTAAGGTTTAGGGAGAGTCAGCAGATGGTCCTAAGTCCTTGCTTGATGATAATACTACCACATCAGCCTAAATGGCCTAGCATGGCCTTAGGGGGAACTTTGGAGAAATATAACATTAATCTATCTAGCCCCTATTTGTACAAATTAAGTCAATGCAAGCTTATAGATAGACATAATAATACATATGAAGTCTATATCTGTGATATCAAGGCTATACATATTGTATTGCATGATTGCTAGAAAAATGGATGATTAAAGCTTTACAGACTTATAGGTTCATCGGGAAAAGTGTCAATTTGAGTTCTACAAATTATAAGATCATTTTATAAAATAATTTTGAACATCATTCAAGAAGGAGTTTAAGGTGACTAGAGAAATAAGTGAATGATCTAGATCAACTCTATGATTGTGGAGTGTGCATACCCTACTTTTCCAAAGAACAAGGTACTTGTTTCAAAATACAAGCTACGTTTGTCATGGATACTCCATTGATCTTTGATGTTAATGAGAGACCGAGGTACAAGTTCAAGAAACATCCTTTTAAATCCATGGAGGATGATCCTGGAGGTGCATTTTTGCAAACCCCATACAATATACTCCATGTGGAAGATATTAGGGCCTACATACACTACAAGTATGAGACATTAGGGGATTTCAAAATCTTGAAGGAGATGAAGAATATGATAAAAGAAGATGGAAATTGGAAGGATGAATTTTCTCATTTGCACAATCTTAGCATCTTGCTAATGATGAAAATTTATGAATTCAATGAGGAAGAATGGATCAAGATCGTTCCAAGTAGAACTCATCACCAATTTTCAGTGGATAGGAGAGAAACCTGTTAATATTACCAATGAGTTGATTCATTATGTAACTAAATTGAATGACTCTGGTGTTGTTCTTATAGCCGAGAAGAACATGAACAGATAAGTAGAAACCCTAACTCTTTCAAAGTGGGATAAGAGGGAAATGACAATTGCCAACATATTTCAACAAGATGTGAGACTTATTTCAATGGTGTTGGGATATAAATTTCACTATAGAAGTTGACCTAAAACTATTTATGTGGGTGTGATAATGATGGCGCATAAAATGGTGAAAGAAAATGTACAATACAATCTATGCAAAGTACTCAAACAAAAATTCCTAGAGAATGTAAGACAAATTAAGCAAGACAAGTCAAAGGCATTCAGGTTTGGATCACTATTAATACACATCTACATTAATATTGTACACAAGTTTCCTAGAATGCACTCTAGGGTATGGAAAGACAATGAACGTACAACTATTCAAGTGACCAATAGTTATAGAAAACAAAAAGTACATGGGTTGGTGGAGAACTCTTTGGCATATTCAAGATTATTCAAAGAGAAATGAGGGAAAGATTCAAATTCCTATTGAAATAGTTGAGAAGTACAAAGATACAAGCTGTTTCATGGTTGAGACTGATTGTATATGCTTCAAAGTATTAGAACCTAGGAATAAATGGTGTTATCCTACGCATTATGAGGTCAATGCATAATTTCTCACCATACAAGTTGAACATGTCTTATCTTTTGAGATTGACTCTAGTGAAGAGAGATGGGGAACCTACAAGGAGAAGTATGCTTAGATAAGAGAAGAAATGATTACGACAAAGAGAAAAAGGAATATTGAGAAAATGGTTGATGAATTTGTAGAGAAAGCAGGTATAAATAGAGAAGAGATGAAAGAGGTAAGAAAGAAGACAACAACTGGAGCTTCTGGGTTGGTGAGAACTACTCCTACAACCCTTCCACCTTCTGAAGCTATAAATGTTGTTGTATCACCTTTTATTGTGGTCATTGTTCCTGATACGACCCCTTCACCACCCAAAAGGTCATCACAGACTAAAATAGAGAAGACAATAGAGATTATTGTGAGGAAAAAAAGGTCCTCTAAGATTAAACAAGAATCTCCACCTAAGAAGTAGAAGACATAAGAGAAGAAGATCGAAGAGGAGAGAACCAAGAAGAAAGATGAATAGTTTGTGCAAGAAAAACCTGTAGAGAGACAACTATGGAAGCCTAATTTGAAAATACTGACCAAAATAATAATTGAACAAGGTAAGATTAATTAGCTATCCAGATACTACAAAATATACATTAATGAGGGTAAAATTATGATTGAAGATACAATCTTAAATTATATACAAGTATTTAAGAAAAACTTGATAGAGCTAGATGGTAGCATTACAAAAGAGTTGTTTGATAGATTAGAAGCAAGGAAACAATTATATATTGTAGAAGATGATAATATAAGGGTAAAATACATAGAGAAAATGTTCCCTGTAATATCACAAAAAGAACATGATAGAATTATGAAAGCAATTAAGCCCCTAATCAGATCAAAGACAAGATTAATAAAGATTATGGGGAGGAAATATGATGAAGTGATAGAGGAAATAAGCAAGGCTATTTAAAAAGTGTTGATGGATGTTGAAACAGAGTAGTCTAAGTATCCCAAACCAAAGGATACTAAGCCCAAAACAATTCAGATTGGAGAATCCTCAAAGTCTACACAAATAGATATTGAACATTCTAAGGATGAGGACAACGACAATCAGTTCTACAATATAGTAAAGAAACCATATTTATTTATAATTGGTGTGCCTCTATCTTTGGACACTTCATACGATGTTGGTGACCCTTTTCTAGGGAATGATGATACTGTTCCTGAGGTAGATGACAACAATGCACAAAGTATAGTCAATATGATAGATCTTGGTACATTGACTGGGGGAGAAATAAAAGAAGACATTGAAGAAAGAAAGAATGAGGAATCAAAACAAGGTATAGACAAAGAGCTAATGGAAAGTATGGTTGAAGAAAATAAAGAAGCTGAAATTAAGATTAAAGCTGGGCAAGAAACAGAAGTACCCATCTCTATTAAGGAGATATCTACTTCTTCAACTCTATTGTTGGCAAGTGAAAATGAGCCTCTGAATACTAATGTTGATAGATTGGATGAGGATGAGTTAATGAAGTTGTCCTTCATGGCCTTTGATAAAGCTAAGATGAAATATGAATAGAAGGCAAAGGTATTGGACAGGGCAGTAGATAGAATCAACAAACTTCTACCCACACCTTTTACATTTCAGGGAAATGATGTAGTAGATAATCTAAACAAAGTCCTTGATGACTTTGATGTTCATTTTGATTCATTGGAGAAGTCACAACACTCAAAACTGAGAAAGAATTCATGATGAAGAAATTAGAAGAGGTATACAAGTCCATTAAATGGGATTTAGGTATACTGGGTACCACTATTACTAAAGCCAAGTCTTGCATAGATTATGGAAGGAAGTTATACAACTACTGTATAAATCCTTTTAAGGACATGAAGAATATTGAAGACATAGTTCAAAATGATGAAAAGACACTGGATGGATTGGTAAAGAATTGTGGGTCCTCCTCACAAGTAGTTAGAAAACTAGATAAGAAAGTGTCCAAACTGTTGGACCAAATCAGTGTGCTTGAAGTGGAAAAAGGAAGAGTGTTAGGGAGTTTTGGTCTGCTAAGGAGTCTAATCACTCCAAAACTTTCATTTCTGGAAAAACACCTTAAGGATATGGAGATAACAAAGAAGTCTCTTGATAAAGACATGCCTACAATACTGAAGGATGTTGAGATTTAATCCTTTTCTTTGAATGGATTTATACATGTTGGTTAGGCCTTGGAGAAAAGATGGAAAGTGGAGGCAAAAATCTTGGAAACCTCTTTCCAAGATATACTTCATATGGTATGAATTTTTGGTGACCAATTTTAAATTTTTGATATGTACATTCCTGAGTATACCTTGGCCATTGATGTTAGAGGGGGAGTAATAGGCATGAAAAATGTATAGAGGAATAATTAGATGTATAGACAATAGTTTGACATTGGGCACTTAGTCATTTTTCACTAAGTGTTGCCATCAATGCCAAAGGGGGAGATTGTTGGAAAGTGTCCTAATAAGTATAGCATATATGTTGTCATTTATGGTAACACTACTTATTTGCATGGTCTCTTGGAGCACAACATAGTTTTGGTTGTTCAGTTCTAAAAAAATAACTTAGTCCAGGAAGCAGTTAACATGATATCGTTGCACTATTTTGAATAACAAGAGAAATATGTGATGATTTACATAATGAGAGATTAGATGGATGTATTATGGGATGTATTATAGATACATTTAAGGTCTCCCATATTTTGGAGTTGACTGGTGAGAGATACAACATGTTTTGGGTATGCGAAGGCAGTATAACAGTGGAATAGGGTAGATGAGTGGTCACGATGATTGAGGGAGTAACGTATGGATTCCAGAAGTGATAATTTGGATTTTGGTCTGGTACTATCCTATATTTGTGTATTTAAGTTCACCCATTGTGTATTTACTACTGGGTTATGTGTTGAACACATTTTGTGATACATTTTTGAACCGATTGGGAAGGTTATGAGATCAGGTATATATGTAAAGATGTTTTTGAAATTCAAGGATGTGTGTGACATATGTGGATGCATTGGGATGTCAGAATAATGGATATGATGTTGTGAGATATTATTGGAAATACTTAAGCATAAAAAATTCTTGTATAGTTTATCTTTTATGATAAATCACTGTAGAGAGAATTTTGGATTGTAAGAGTAATGAGCTCCTTGTATTAACTTTAACAGGGTTTCTATCCTTTAACAAAGATTTGTACTAATGTAACACTCAAATCCTAACAAGGGTAGGTCTCCTAACAAGGAAATTATACTCTTAGTGCATTATTTGTGGGTATGATCCCCAGTGGGGTTTTCCCTTAACAGGGTTTCCTCATTAATAAACCATGGTGTCATCAGTTGTTTACTTTATGTGCATGTTATCTTTATTTAAATAATTGCATGGTTAAGTTTGAATCTAATAGTTTAATATTAAATTACTACAATACAAATTCACCCCCCTCTTATTATTTCTTAATCCTAACATAATCCCCCAAATCAATCAAGGGGCACCTCAAAAACAACCTCTTGTCAACCCCAACTATTCAAGGTTTTTGTCTGCCTTTTGAAACACCATGGAGTAACTAGGCCCAACACTTTTAACCCTACAACACCACCCAACATATTATACAACCTCCATACATTCCACCACCCTATCATACTCAACAACCTCCATACATTTCACCACCTCAGGATACTCAACAACCCCCATACATCCCATCACCTAAATATATTCCACAACCTCAGTATTCTCCATAATCTCCACATGCTCTCTAGCCTCAGTATAGTCCACAGTCTTAGTACGGTCCACCAAATGTGCATACAACATACACACATATGGGATTTGGGCCCTCGTACAACCAATCACCATCTTATAATGGTTGGACAACATTTTTTGAACCTAATGCGGTGCCATCTGCATCGATGCCCACTAAAGCCTTTTCTCAAAAACTCCAAAACCTCTAGCAAAAAGTCATTAACTTGCAAATATGTGCTCTAAAGAGGTCTTACACTACAACTAACTGTAGTCCTTATCCATTCGATAGGACATTACACATGCCACCTTTTACACGCAATTTTGAGACACCTAAATTTGACAAATACAAGGAAAATGGTATCCCCGACACCATATATGAGAAATTTTCATGGATTGCATAGAAGTGGAATACTGTATACAATTTAATGCATATTCATGAAACATGAACTCAATTTACTCAATTTGAAAATAATTTGAAGATATAGCATGCTAAAACATCAAATAGAACAAATCAAAACCGTCTCATCTCTCTCTAACTAGGAAGCTAAAACAATTCTCTTAGATTTGAAGCATTCCTAAAGTGACAATCCTTGAACGAGAATTCAAAGATTAAGCTACATGATAAACAAATTTAAGCTAAAACATGATGGATTATGATGAAAATTAAGCTAAAGATGCAAGAACAAATCTTAAGGAACTTAAACTATGCTAAGCATGGATGCACAATTTAGCTATAATGCCAATGTAAATGAAAATAAATGTGAATTGGTGATTTTCTCTTAGAATTGCATCCTATTTATAGGATTTTCCAAGGGTAGGGGGTAGAGTGAACTAACCATGATTAAGGTTGAGTCTAGTTAATGGTTTCAAATTTTGGGACAAAGAGACAAGGATGGAGGGTCAAGATGCACCTCAAGATGAGTGATGGAGAATTGATTTGTCCTTGATCCATGTGCTTCAAATGCTCTCACCTCATTGGTTGATTTTATTTTTTTCCTTTTGTGGTAGGTGAGAATAAATGAATTTAATACATTGATTTAGATATGTGTTCCTTTGAATGGGTTGGATTAAATTTTATTTAAACTATACAATTAATTGATTAAAATCAATTGCAAAATTACTTGATCTTTATTATTTAATTAATCCAATAGCTTTGATTTCCAATCAATTCATGCTTTAATGTTCAAATGATTGATTTTAATTTGATTGAATTACATTTGAACTGTCTTGACTAATTTAGGGTGTCTACAAATGCCCCTTGTTGAATCAATGTGCGAAGGATGTTGGTTCAAAGAATCACTAATGTTTGATTTATTGATGAACTAATGCCTGATTTGATTTTATGTTGGATCCACTGATTGATGTCTATTTGATGATCTTGATTTAATTAAATCCAATTTGATATTGATGATAAATCTTGATGTGATGCTGATAAAAATTGATTTTTTTGATTTTTTTGATGCCCCACTGATGATTTGATGAACTCCACTAATGATCTTATGAAATCGATTCCCTGTTGTGATGATCGCATTGGTGCTCAAATCAACAGATTGGATTTCCTATGGACTTACCAATCCAATGCTGGGAAACCCAAGTGGTTTTTCCAATGGACAAGTTCAACCAAAACAAGGTTGGAACTTCTCCAGTTCCGGCTCTACATAATCAAGGCTGGTAGGCCTATACCTTAGCTTATCCTTCAAGTCTTAGGGATTTTTATAGAAAATAGAACACATTCCAATTCTTCTCTCTCAAGATATGGAAAAAGATCTTGAAAGAAATCAAACTGAACATAATATATTATAATATGCAAAATTGAAGTACTTTGAGATTGTATGAATGCTTAGTAAATATATATAAATTGAAATGAACAGATGGATATGATGTCAAAAAAATTAAACAATAAAATGAATAACCACAATCCAATAAATGATTAGATTAGTGCCTAATTCTATCACGGGCAATAGAGTCAAAATCATCCCAACCCTACGTACAAACTTAGAGATAGTTTGTAAGAAAATATCACTTCAACAATGTTCAAAAGAGCATGTATCTTAAGATAAATCCATAGTTTATTTTAATTGTGTTTAAATTTTCAAATGACAGACCGATTGATTATGGCCACAATCAATTGAATTTAACCATGCAAGATGAAAAGACCAAATGATAATAAAGCTGTAAATTTAATCAAATGTATGCAATATTCAAACTATTAGAATGAATTCAGAATAACTGAGGGGGGGGTGTATCAATTATCCTTAGGTCTAGATGTACCAAATTAAACTTTATACCACTTAGAAAAACTCAGATCTGCTCGATAGCAATAGCATAAATCAACAACATACATATGCAGTTTTACTGTTCAAATGTAATCAGCTTGTAGAAACTTAACAGTAAAACACAACATAAACATTCACACAGGTTGAAACCAATATTTAACGTGGAAACCCAATTTGGACAAAACCACCAATAACATGCTATCAATTTTTCACTCTTCTAAAGTGAGCTCTATTAGGAGCCAACCATGTTAAAGGTTACAAAACACATTGCTAAATGTGACCTAGTTAAAGGATTTAATCACCCTATCAGGAGTGGCCTTGTTAGAGGACTTAGAACATTCAACTTTAATGTCACCTTGCTCAAAGGATTTATACAATGACTGTTAGGTCAACCTGGTTAAAGGATTTTGACTGATACAATGGTTAGAAAGTAATCAGCATGTGTGATCTGATACATACAACTTACTTTGCAAATCCAGATCCAATTCAGCTCTAATGCTAATTCAATGAGTGGCCTCCATTCTCATTTCAATCTTTAGATCTTCTTGGAAATCCATCAAGCAATCACTTTTGCAACTCTTTGCTTCTTTGCTCAGCCTTCTCTGCTAGATCATGCCAATTAGTCAATTAACTATGCAATCCTCTTTCATTCAATTTTCTCCTCTGAATAAACCCTTAAGGATATCTTATACCTCTTCATCTAGGTAAAATAAATCTTTTCCACTTAATCAAGATCATAGATCTTAGGTTAGGTCAGATCCAACGGATCTTTCCATCTTTACATTTTAATTTACTTCTCCAAAGCAATCACTAATTAAATATTTGATCCATGCATTAATTACGGTTACCTGTGCATTCAAATAGTGTGGACCAATCGTGTTTATCCTTAATTAACTTTACATATCCCAATAAAATCAGCTATGTCGGCCAGAGATATCAAATTTCAATAATTACCAAAATACTGCTCCTCGGCCAACACTATGCTCTTCCACTCGGTCATCATTGGTTTCCTCAGCAATTTACTGGTGCTCGGTCATCACAAACTTTGCTCGACATAAACTATTCTCAGTAAATTGTCATCAAAAGATAAACAACACATTACTTTACCAATGTGCCAACTGATCAATTACCCTTGTGATTTCCCATATCTCAACCATTTCACTTGGTCTTCTTGTTATCCTTGCCTTTATCAATTAATAGATAGATATGGTACTCAAACAGATAGAAATAGTCTCACTAGTTAAGGTTTGACATCAATGAAAAAACAACAATGGTTTCCATTGTAGATTTCCAACAATCTCCCTCTTTGGCATTGATGACAACACTAAACTTTAAAATAATAATTTTCAACCATAGTTACCATACAATCCAAAAAGTCTGCATGTGTTCCTTTTTATGAACAAATATTCATTAATGTATTTAGCTTTATTCTGATTCTCATCTTGTAAAACATTTTTCCTTTTGTGTCTGTAATCACACATAAATATTTCTGTGTCTGTTCAAGTTCTTCTGTAGACTCCCTCTTTCAGAAAACTCTCCCTTTATCTCTAAGTATAGTAAACTCTCCCTCTTTCAGTAAACTTCTCCCTCTTTGACAACAATGCCAAAGACATTGACATCTTCAACATGCAGATTCTTCTGTTCTAAACTCTATATCATGATGTTCCTGTCATCTTGCTTATGAATGATCCTCTTTTCTATCCTTGTATATTTTTCACAACTTTAGGCAGCATCCTAAAGTGTGACTACCTGTGCATCAATGTGAAAAATATTCTGAATATAACGTTTGATGCAACAATATCATTCTGAACTAATTATCCTCATTTAGGGGAATCACCCCTAATTTACCTCGTAGATACTCATGAGCATCCTTGGGTAGTGCCTTTGTAAATATGTCTGCTAACTATTCCTTAGTATTCACATATTCTAGTCTCACATCCTTCTTCTGAACTAGCTCCCTCAAGTAATGATACTTGATAGCTATATGATTTGTTTTAGAGTGCATCACAGGGTTCTTAGAAATATTAATGGCACTCATGTTATCACAATATATGACAACTGGTTCTATGATCTCTTCTTTCATACCTTTCAGTAGTGTCTTCAACCAAATAATATTAGAACAATTAACTGCTGCTGCTACATACTCGACTTCAACTATA
Source organism: Thuja plicata (assembly GCA_018584345.1). NCBI lineage: Eukaryota > Viridiplantae > Streptophyta > Pinopsida > Cupressales > Cupressaceae > Thuja > Thuja plicata. Next base: position 1,399,218 of record MU228410.1, on the reverse strand, counting down.
GATTGTGAGGTGCAATGTCCATAAAACTAATCTTTTTCCTAAAATAAATGCTCCACCTATGGTGCTTTTCCTGTCATCTGCATTTCCAGCCCAATCAGAATCAGTATAGACTCTGAGTTCAAACTTGTCATTCTTTTGTAATACAGACCATAGTCATCTGTTCCTTTCAAATATCTCAAAATTCTTTTTACTACCATCATATGAGTTTCCTTGGGGCAGAAAATCTTGCAACAATACTAACAACCAGTGCAATATTAGGTCTACTGTGCACAACATATTTCAACTTTCCAATCATTGACCAGTAAAGGGTTTGATTCACTTCTTTTGTATCATCATTTTTTGTTAACTTCTGTCCAGTAGCCATGGGTGTACTCACTGGTTATGAATCTTCCATTCCAAAAATTTTTAGTATCTCCATGACATATTTTAATTGAGTAATATAGATACCATTCTTCATCTGATATATTTGTAATCCAACAAATTTTTTTATCTCACCAAACATAGACATCTCAAATTCAGTTTTCATCTCCTTTGCAAATGCTTGGCATAGCACATCTTGTCCACTAGATATAATGTCATCACCAAAAATTTCAGCCAATAAAGTACCTTTGTTTTTCTCTGTCTTCAAATATAGATTATTGTTGTCATTGGTTCTTGCAAATCCAATCTTTAGAAAATAATTGTGCAACCTCTCATACCATGCTCTTGGTGCTTGCTTCAGTCCATATAGTGATTTGTGTAATCTGCAAACCATGTTCCTCTTGCTTGAGTCAACAAATCCATCAGCTTGTTCAATGTAAACTTCTTCTTCTAATATCCCATTTAGAAATGTTGACTTTACATCCATTTGATAGAATTTAAAACCTTTGTAGGCTACATATGCAAGTAAGGTTCTTACTCCTTCCAATCTTGCAACTGGGGCGAATGTTTCTCCATAATCAATTCCTTCCTCTTGTGCATAACCTTTGCATACCAGTCTAGCTTGTTTCTTGTTACCTCTCCATGTTCATTCAACTTGTTTTTGAATACCCACTTAGTACCAATTACATTTTTTTCATTCAACCTAGGTACAAGTGTCCATGTCTTATTCTTCTCAATTTGTTCAATTTCTTCATTCATGGCTTGTATCCAATATTCATTGTCTAAGGCATCTTTTACTGTTTTAGGCTCAAAATCACATAATAAGCATGTATCCTCTCTCAATTTTCTTCTTGTCATAATTGAAAAATTCTTCAATCCTATGATTTGATAAGGTTTATGGTGTCTTCTTACATATTTTGATAGAGTAGGTTCTTTTCCTGCTTTAGGTTGATCATTCACATCCAATTCAGGTTGATTCTGTGACTCAGTATCTCCATCAGATAGCTCAACAATTACCTCATGTTGCTCGAAAGATTCATTCTGTGAATCAGAAGGTGCTAGCTATTGCTCAAAAACCTCTTTCTTAGGTTTAGGTAATTCACTAGAATATTCCTCATCAATATAGACAAATGATTTGTAACTTTCAAGTTCTTGTGTGCTTTCTGCTTCATTTCTTTCTGCATACTCATCAATTCTAACATTTGCACTTTCCACAATTTTGTTAGTGTTAGAATTAAAACATTTGTATGCTTTGATTTTAGTTGAATAACCAAGAAATATGCCTTCCTCACCTTTAACATCAAGTTTTCCATTTCTTTTATCCTTTAATATGAAACATTTACTTCCAAAAACTTTGAAATATTTTACATTAGGTGGATACCCATACCATAGCTCATAAGGTGTAGTATTAGTACCTTTCTTGACTTGTAATCTGTTCAAGGTATAGACTATTGTACTTATATCTTCTCTCCAATATTTATGTGCAACATTTTTCTCCATCATTAGTGTTCTGGCACAATCCATGATAGATCTATTTCTTCTCTCAACAATACCATTATGTGGTGGTGTCCTAGGTGCGGACATCTGTCTTTTTATCCCGCGGTCATTGCAGAACCTGTTAAACTCATTAGAAATAAACACACCTCCTCTGTCAGATCTTAAACATTTTAGGCTTTTACCTGTCTCCTTTTCAACTTTTTCCAAGTACCACTTAAATAACTGGAATGCATCATATTTTTCTTTAAGAAACATAACAATCATCATTCTTGAGTAATCATCAACAAATAGAATAAAGTATCTATCTCCACAGTAAGTTTTCTCACCAATGGGGCCACAAAGGTTAGTATGAACCAATTCCAGAATTCCCTCAGAAGTATGAGTCTTTCTTTTGAAACTAGATTTAGTCATTTTTCCTAATTGACATTGCTTACACATTGCATTTTCAGGTTTCTTCAACTTAGGCAGCCCTCTAGCCTTTTTTAGTTTTCTTATTCTTACCAAGTTATCAAATTTTACATGACACAACCTTTTATGCCATAACCAAACATCATTATATTGTACAAACAAGCATGTCTCATCAACTAAGTCCAGATAGAACAATTTACCTTTTGTTTTCTTGCCACTTCCAACTAATTCTCCAGTGGAATCATAGGTCTTTTCCTTCTTGTGATGGAATTCAACTTTCTAACTAGAAGTATTCAGTTGTGCAAAAATCAAAAAATTATAATTAAGATCATCAACCCAATATACATTGTCACATCTGATCTTGTCAGTCAAGTTAATTGACCCTTTCCCTTTAACAAGACATGGTGCATCATTACCAAATTTAACATAACCACCTTTACACTGATCTAAGGTTTCAAATTTATCTTTATCACCATTCATGTGATGTGAACAACCACTGTCAATAATACAACAATCACCATTAATCATATACTAAATTAGTGCAATTTTCTCATCATCATCAGAATCATATTTCATAGCAACATACACAACTTCTATATCATTTTCATTAGAATTTTCAATTTCAATATCAGAAGCTTCTTTAGCTATATAACAAGATTTCTTACCTTTATCTTTGTAATCTTTATACTTTCTGAAGTCTCGGTCATCCTTTCTATCTTTATACTTTTTGTCCCTTCTCCCATCTTTATCATTCTTATCAGGACATCTTGCAGCAATATGACCAACTTTGTTACATGAAAAACAAATGATAGGAAGTTTACCTTTGAATTTTCCTTTTCCTCTAGATAGTCTTTTTGCCATGAGTGCCTCAAGTTCTTCTAGATCATCATCTGTAGTGTCACTGTCACTGTTCACACATTTCTTTCCTTTTTCTGATTTGTTAAGGACCAAATGGGATCTGAATGCAGATTCAATAGCTTGTGGAGTGTAATTATCAAAATTTGACATCTCAAATGCAGTAAGTCTGCCTACCAGACCTTCCGAAGTTAAATTATTATTAGGAGTACATCTTAACTCTTGAATTATAGAGACTCTAATAGCATTTATAGGAAGAAGAGTTCTCAGTACCTTTCTAATAATGGTGTTATCATTAATGGTTCCCTTAGCTCCTCTGATATAATTTACAACTTCATTTATCCTACCATAATATTGAACTATATTTTCTCCTTCTTGCATTTTCATTTCATCAAACTTACCTCTTAAACTTTTAGATTTGGATCTCAGTACATTTGTATCACCTCCATAAATGGTTGCAAGGACATCCCACATTTGCTTTGCAGTTGTACAATTATTTATGTCTTCAAACTCATGAAATTTTAGAGATGATGCAATCTCCAACATTGCTTGATTGTGTTCCTTCTTTTCTCTTAACTGTGTAGTTGTTTCAGGTGTAGTGGGGGCTAGATAATCATGTTCAACATAGTGCTTAGCAAAATCACCAATACCAGCCAGATGCAATTTCATCAAACTCTGCCATGCAAGAAAATTATCTTTGTTCAACTTTGGTACCTCCTTTTTATACATCTTGATCTTTTGCTCCAAGTACCTTCAAACTATTTTCAAGAGACCAATGCTCTAATACCATTTGTTAGAATGACTTCAGAATAACTAAGAGGGGGGGTGAATCAGTTATCCTTAGGTCTAGATGTACCAAATTAAACTTTATACCACTTAGAAAAACTCAGATCTGCTCGACAGCAATAGCATAAATCAACAACATACATATGCAATTTTACTGTTCAAATGTAATCAGCTTGTAGAAACTTAACACTAAAACACAACATAAACATTCACACAGGTTGACACCAATATTTAACATGGAAACCCAATTTGGGAAAAACCATCAATAACATGCTATCAATTTTTCACTCTTCTGAAGTGAGCTTTGTTAGGAGCCAACCTTGTTAAAGGTTACAAAACACATTGCTAAATGTGACCTGGTTAAAGGATTTAATCACTCTGTCAGGAGTGGCCTTGTTAGAGGACTTAAAAAATTCCACTTTAATGTCGCCTTGCTCAAAGGATTTATAGAATGACTATTAGGTCAACCTGGTTAAAGGATTTGAATGATACAATGGTTAGAAAGTAATCAACAGGTGTGATCTGATACATACAACTTACTTTGCAAATCTAGATCCAATTCAACTCTAATGCTAATTCACTGAGTGGCCTCCATTCTCATTTCAATCTTCAGATCTACTTGGAAATCTGTCAAGCAATCACTTTTGCAACTCTCTACTTCTCTGCTCATCCTTCTCTGCTAGATCATTCCAATCAGTCAATTAACTATGCAATCCTCTTGCATTCAATTCGCTCCTCTGAATAACCCCTTGAGGTTATCTTATACCTCTTCATCTAGGTAAAATAAATCTTTTTCACTTAATCAAGATCATAGAACTTAGTTTAGGTCAGATCCAACGAATCTTTCCATCTTACATTTTAATTTACTTCTCCAAAGCAATCACTAATTAAATCTTTGATCCATGCATTAATTACGGTTACCCGTGTATTTAAATAGTGTGGACCAATCATTCTTATCCTTAATTAACTTTACATATCCAAATAAAATCAACTATGTCGGCCAGAGATCTCAAATCTCAACAATTACCAAAATACTGCTGCTCGGCCTACACTATGTTCTTCTGCTCGGTCATCACTGGTTTCCTCAGCAATTTACTGGCACTTGGTCATCACAAACTTTGCTCAGCATAAACTGTTCTCAGTAAATTGTCATCAAAAGATAAACAACACATTACTTTTCCAATGTGCCAACTGATCAAGTACCCTTTTGAATTCCCATAACTCAACCATTTCACTTGGTCTTCTTGTTATCCTTTCCTTTATCAATCAATAGATATGGTACTCAAACAGATAGCAATAGTCTCACCAGTTAAGGTTTTTCATCAATGAAAAAACAACAATTGTTTCCATTGTAGCTTTCCAACATAGACTACTATATTGAAGAATATCAAAAGATTTTATCCAAGGGACTAATAAAAAATGAAGTTGAATCAATTCCCACAGATGAAAGAAAAAGAACTTATCTTTATTGATTTTGAAAAAATGATACATCCAGGTTCATGTTATAGTTGTTGATCAAATCTATCCAATTTGATAATGATAATAATGATAATAGTTCTTTTCCCATGGTCTTGGAATCCCTATTTATATAAAGTCCAAGGGATGCGTACAAGCTTCAGACCAATATGTCTCTTCATAACAAAAACCTAACCCTAGGATCAACAACTGAATAATACAGTTACAATTAAAGAATGATTATCATCCTTGTCTAAAAAAATTTGTCGACCATAAGGATCCATAATAATGATAACATAACAAATCCATAAAAGTATGTCTAATATAATAATAATTCTGCATGTAATCACTATGGTACTTTGACCATATATTCATCCAAATATATTGTTATGATAATGGATATTATCATTTTTTTCTTAGCTTTATCAACCATCTTCAAGCATCCTCAATCCTCGTAAATATTTATTTAAGAACATATAGATGTCTTCTTAGTCCCTGAAAATTGCATTACTTCATTAGCAGATAGATCCATGGTATCCACCACCTTCAAAACTTTGCATGAAAATGATAACGATGTATCAAATGATAAACAAAACCCTAATAGATATAAAGATATAATTAAAGTATTAGAATGAAGAAAATAAATCCAAGTCACGCTACCACCCAATCTTTTTGTCTTTTTCATCATTAGGAACATGTGTCATCATCTCACAATGCCACAATGGCTAAAAATAATTCATATTGGCTTTGTGGTATCACGCCCACCATAGATTTTTATCTCACTTAACCGTAGATCAATATTTTTCTTGTTTTAAAAATTGATCACCTTTTTTGATTAGTTTAAAGATCATGATTGATCTAACCCAGGTGCTAAAAGATTGGATTTTTAGTAGCTCATACTTTAATATGCTTCAGAAATGATATGTAATCCTTGTTATCCTACCCAAAAAATCATGTATTTCTATATGTATCCTTGTTGTCTCACCATTCAGAACATTTGCAAGCCCAGGACACATGTCACCCAGTCGTGTTCCCTTGAAGGTTAAATATCCCTCATCTCCGCTTTGAGGGATAACACTAGCCATATATCCTCGCCAAAATTTAACTGTTGATCATCACATCGTCACTTTTTTAGAACTTGTGGGCTTGGGACACGCATCATTCAGGCTCGATGCCTTCATAGATAAATGATTTTCACTTCTCGATTAAGGAATAACATCGAATGTTGATCTTAGTTGAATGTTTAGTCATTGAACAGATCTGCATTAAGGAGAAAAGAAACAAAGGCCTGTGAAAAAACATGCAACGACTACATTTATGAATTTGAAAATGAATGTGTAAGCTAAGAGACATAATAAATTCAATTAACAACATAATTTATGAAATAGAAAGATACAAAATAAATAAACCATGAATGATATGGGTATAAAAATTAATTCCCTGAGTTGTTTGGACATTCAAATTTATCTGCAAATTTGGGTTCCACCAGTGGCTCTTTCTAGGGATGTGTATTCCTAGTGAATACATTAAGATCCTAGTTATATATGGAAAATCAAACCATTTAAAGAAAAAAATAGTATAATACATAGTATACATATGAGAAAAAGAAGTTTCCTTTTAAAACTTTCAAGAAAAGAAAGGTTTAAGATACTGACCAGGTACTGAAAGTTCTTGAGCATAACCTTCTAAATCTTGTAAGAGATAAGAATTCTCACCTCCTTTACCAATGATGAAAAAAGGACCTACCCATAGAGCATCAAATTTTCTATGTCTACCTCTGTTCTGATCGTTTACATTCCATCTCAAAACCAAGTCTCCTTCTTGAAACTTTCTTTCTATCATCTTCTTATCAAACAAAACCTTCACTCGCTATTGTAATTCATGATTTCTTTCCTGAGCTTGATTCCTCATTTCATCCAACTCTGCAAGCTGATAAAATCTATCCTCCATGAAGTCCACCTCCTCCCACTATTCTTCATTTACAAATTTGTATACTGCTAGTAAATTTTTCAATGGTAACTGAGCTTTCTTTCCATAGAAAAGTTCATATGGTGCATATCCAGTAGATTTATTGATTGTAATTTTGTCCACCCTAAGTGCAATTGGTAACTTTGAATCTCATGATCTTTTTTTGTTTCTCAACATTCTTTTGATGATTTTCGTTATATTTTGGTTTCTCAATTCTGCTTGGCCATTTCCTTGTGGATGATAAGGGGATGAATAAGAAATCTTTATTCCATATTTCTCATGAAATTCAGTAAAATCTGCAGATCTGAAACACATGGCATTATTACAAAAAAAATTATAAGCACACCAAATCTTGTTAATATGTTTTCAGTTAGGAATTTGATCACAATTTTACTAGTATCCTGTCTAGTAGGTATGGATTCCACTCACTTAGTGAAGTATTCAGTGGCCACCAAAATCCATTTGTGTCCACCACTAGAAGTATCACTAATTTCCCCTATAAATTCTATTCACCACATTTGGAATGGTTCTTTAATATACATGGGTTTAGGAGGTAATGCACCATTGTATTTAAGCTTTCCTAAGATTTTTTGACATGCTTCCATTTTTGAATATATGCATAACAGTCCTTAAACAGACAGGGCTGAGAGTATCCTGCATTCACTATTTTATGGTTAGTTCTCTTTGCTAAAAAATTTCCCCCACATGCCCCATCATGAAGATCCTTAAGGAATTTCTCATCTTGGTACACATCTAAACAAAAAAGAAGTATACCATCCCTATTTTTCCAATATAAATCCCCTTGTATCAAGACATATTTAGAAGCCTGCAATTTTACTGTCCTGTTCTGACTATTTGTAAGGCTTTCTGGACATTTCATGTGTTTTAAGAAATGTACTATATTAGTGTTCCAAGGGCACCTTTCAATACTTATTTGAGTTTCAATTAAATCCACCTGATTAACATGTAGTGCATCCATGTTTGATTCTTCTATCAGTTTTTCTAACCCTTATCCTCTAACAATTTTAGTAATCTTAATCTTTATATCAAATTCCTGAAGTTGATTCACCCATCTATATCTTTTCCTTGTGACTTCTGACTGTCTCAATATATCCTTTATTGCTACATTAGGAACATAAGCTATTAGTTTTTGCCCAACCAAATAAGGCCTGAAGGATTTTACTGCTTTCACACTTGTGCATAAGCTTGTTATTCATAATATCATAATTCAACTTCGAGGCTTGAAGAGTCTTACTAAAAAATGCTATTGGTTGTTCATAACCTTCATTATTGTTTTGTAATAGGATAACTACAATAGTATGGTATGATGCAAAAGAAAATAGTTGAATGGTTTGGTATAATCTGGGGACTTGAGAACAAGAGCCTCTTTAATTGCCTTTTTGATATTAATAAATGCTTCTAAAGCCTCATCAATCCATTTCATGTCTAAACCATTTTTCAACATCACAATAATTTGTTTAATTATCTCTGGAAAATTTGGGACAAACCTTCTCACAAATTTTATCTACCCAAAGAAAGATTGATCCATTTGACATTCTTAGGGACCTCAATTTTATATATTGTTGCAATCCTCTCAAGATCTATTTTTACTCCATCTTTGGATACAACATGTCCTAACAATTTTCCTTTAGTAACTAAAAAATGACATTTCTTTGGGTTCAGTGATATTCCATATACAAGGGCTCTTTGAAATATTTTCTCCAACTGCTTGCAATTATCTATTTCTCTTTTGGAGTGAGCCTTTAATTCATCTTGATATACCACATTGACTACATCAATAAAATCCTCAAAATCCACATCCATTTCTCTTTGGAAATTATCCCCTGCATTAGTGAGTCTAAAAGACATTCTGGCATACACATAGGTACCCCAAGGTGTATTAAATGGTTTTTTTTATATTGTTCCTCTTGTTTTACTTTCACCTAGTTATACCCTGAGAACCCATCCATCATTGATAATAACACATTTCCTGTGACCTTTTGCAATAATGCTTCCATGTTTGGCAATGCATAATTATCCTTTAATGATGATATATTTAGATTTTTGAAGTCTACACAAAGTCTAATATCACCATCCTTTTTTTTGACATAAACCGAGTTTGAAACCCATGTCGACTGTCTAATTGGTTTTATTATGCTAGCATCCCTCATCTTGATTAATTCATCTTTCATCTTGGGAGCTAAAGTAGGGTTTATTGGTCTCTGCCTTTGTCTGAATGGTTTGGCATTTGGCTTTAAAGGTATCTCATGTTGAAAGAGATCCTCTTGGTAACCCTTAAGGTCATCATAGGACCAAGAAAATACATGTCTATACTTTCTCAATAGTTTTATGATGTCTGTTCTAATCTTGGGGTTAATATTTTACCCACAAATATTTCTTTTGGAGATTCTTCATTTCCCAAGTTTATTTCTCTACTTCATCCATTGTGACATTAGTGTTTTTATTTCTATTTTTGAATATTTATTATCAAACAATCTTTCCAGTGATGCAAGGCCTTTTGGAATCTTATTGGTCTTAAGATGAATGAATTCCTTTCCAAATAACATTTTTTTCCCATCCTCTATCTAAACATGAGCATTTAAGTCTATCAGTTGATCTTCATATTCTTTCTCACATGCTAAAAATATGATTATATATATGTGATCCTCAAATATGTTCCAATTATTGACATTATCAAGTATGGTAGGCCTTGTTTTAACTTCTACTTGGACTATGTCTTGACAAGGAATGTCATTATGCTTTAATGCCAAATTAGCCATAAAATATGCAAGGATATTTTTTGATCTATCTATCCAGTTAATAGAAAAAGCATCAAAATATTCTATAGAATCCCACACTTCATTTATGTACATTTTAAGAGGAGGATGCTTAGTGAAAAATCTATTTCTAACTTGAGAAACAATAAATTCAGAATCCCCAAAGACACTTAAACATTTGATTCCATGTTTACTAGCTATTCTCAAACCAAGTAATAGAGCTTCATACTCTGCAACATTGTTAGTGCATTTTAAATCTAATAAGAAGGAATATTTAAATATTTTCTTATCAGGGGCAAAGAAAATAACACCAGCTCCATTATCATCCCTACAACAATCACCATCAAAATACATTTTCCAAATTGTATTGTTACTTACTTCTACATGTAGCCCAATAGATTCAGTATTTTGCATTGCATCTTTTCTATTTACTTACCTAAAATTTATCCATATCAAAGTGATAGAAATGTGTGAGCAGGCTCAAATCCACATCTTCAATAATATATGGACTTTGAGTCTCCCTATCAATTCTTACATCCCTGCCATTCAATGGGATATAAGCATAAGAAAGATCTAATTGAATACTACCTCCTACTAAACTAGACCACTGTCTAGATAGAAGCATCCCATAATTGGCAGGGACTTCAACAAAAGTAATATCCATTTTATATGATATTTTAGGACATATAGGAAATTTAAATTCAGAATTTTTTATTATGCCTACCACAGGGACTGATCTATTATCCATAGCATAACATCTACAAAATTTGGTATCAACATTCATTCCTAATTATTTCATAACATCATTAGGCATAATGTTTACTACTCCACCAGAGTCTATCACACAATTATTCACCAATTTATTGTTTATCAATAGTGTAAGATAGAATATATCAATTTGATTTCCATTTTTGTTTAGTGTAGTTCGTAGATAAATACTTGGAGGATCCTTTACGTCTTGGTTAAGATCTTCCTTATAACCTACATTAGACAATATTTTCAAAGCTTCATTTTTGCATTCTGGTATTTTAACTATTTCAAGCAAAGGAACATATATTTTAACCTGAGATAATGCATTAGACATAAAAGAGCATTCATTGGGAAGAAATTTACTGACCACTTTTTCTTTTTCTATTTTTGGAAAGTCCTGAGGTTCTACTTGTTTCTCTTGAGTAATATCTTTGTGCTTCACCTTCTTTGGATGGCCTCCTTGGTCATATTTCCCTCATTCTGCATTCACTATTATATTCCTTAATCTATAATTAATTTTTGCCTCTTCAATTGTAGCTATTTTGTATGCTCTTTTTTCTTCTTCTGTTAATTTTCTTAACCCTGGAGTATTCTCCTGATAATTCCCATACTGGTACACTTTGTTGATTCCATCTTTATAGTAGTATTCATCTGAAGAGATGTAATCATCATATCCACACATAACATCTACTGATAATGCATATGTAGTAGGTTAAGGATCATCATCTTCCTCATCTGGTTATATAACAACTCGTGATACTCAACATTGCTCTTCTGCATGAGGCAATCTGCATATATCACACCAAGGGTTTTCCTCCAACATATGATTTCCTTTTGACAATAGATCAGGAGTATGCAATTCTTTGTTCACTGGTTTTCCATCCTTCCATGTTGTGTCATAAGGCATATCCTGTAATCTATATCTAGCATTTCTGAATGGTGGTCGATTAATTTGGTTGTATTTGAAGTTATCTTTTCAATTACTCATTTGGAGGCTTTTCATCATATCCATAAGCTTATCTAATTTATCTTCCTCTTTGTACTGCTTAAGACCTTTGGATTGAACAATCGAGTGCCCTCCCTCTTAGCAATTCTGCCAGATGCCTTCCTATCATTCTCAATAGTTATAGAAATTTTGAAAGCATGTACTAAAGTACATGAATTATGAGATCTGATTTCATAATTGGTCTTATTATCAAAGGTACTCATGTAAAAATATATCAAAAAGGCATCAGCAGGTCTAATATCTCTCAAAATCTTGTTTAATACTTTATTAAATTTTTTGTTGAATTCAGCAATAAATTCATTTTTATTTTTCTTTATACTTGTCAATTCATGCGATGCAAAGGAAGTGTCATTATGGTCACCGAATTGTTCTATGAATTTATTAAAAAATTCATACCAACTAGAGATGGATCCATCTGGTAAAATTTTGTACCATTCTACTACATCTTCTATGAGAGATTGAACAAACAATTTCATATATACGTCCTCATTGTATTCATCCAACTCTTGGATAATATTCTTCAAATTTATGCAATGTACCTCAGCTAATTCTGATCCATTCCCTAAAAATTTTGGAATTTCATTTCTTAATCCATTTTTTTATAACATTAGGGTATCCCATTATGTCATAAAGATATAATTGTCTATATCTGTTAGAAATCATTGGGTCTCTATAATTTTTTTCATTTTGATTAATTTATCCATGCCTTGAATTCTAATGATTTAGATTTTGGAATCACTTGATTATTCATTCTCGGTCCAAAATTTGGGTTCATATTATTATCTCTTGGGCCATAATTTTGTCCTCTATTATTTTGATATCCATTATACTTTCTTCTACCATTTTGATGCTCATTATTTTCATAATGGTTAGATCCATTAGGATTCATTCTACTATCTTGGTTATGATTCTCCCATTGTTTAGTTTACCCCAATGACCACTCCTTCCATTCCCAATGACCATTCCTTCCTTCCATTATCACACCTTCCTCTATTGTCCGGTTCAAACAATGGATTAGTATGACCAATGTTGATAATGTGCTCCCCATTATTTCTAAGAGGAGGATTGTATACACCATTTCTATTATACTTTTTCATTCCTTCATATCTTGGTGATTTGATTGCACTTATTTGTATTCTCATCTTCTTTAATATCTCCTCTGGTTGCCTCTTAAGAGCTCTGACCATCTCTTCATCATCTGAGCCTGCATTAGCTATTTCAAAAAAGATAGCATCTCATTTTTTATCATTCTCCTCTCTATCAACCACTTCCTAATTTATACCATGCTAACGCTCATTTTCTTCCCTATCAACTCGGGAAAAAGGATTACAATTCTCATCATTATTCTCATGACTATGATGAGTTGAATCAGGGAACTGCTCATAGGTAAACTCTTGATCATCCTTATTAGGGTGCATTATGCATGATACATACAACATCTTCTTACTTGAATCCTTACTTCTCCTTGTTGGTTCTAATTCAACAAAATTGTCTTGTCTTAAAGACCTTCTTCCTAACATTAATTTACCACTTATATGTCATAGAGTTTCAAAAGTAGAGTCACCACTTTCTTTATCAGAAATAAATTAATATCTCACTGCTCTAAGTTCCTAATGCACTAGAAAACAGAACTCCCTCTGGTTCAACCAATATATCCTAGCTCCAAATAGACCTAAACTTTGAATCTAAACATCATGTTTCCATTTTTAAGCAGATAGAAAACTCTGTCAAACACCCATTAGAAAATATGTATGAATCTACCCGTGTCTATTCATGCATGCTAATGTATATATATTTGACCATATACATATATATAGACACACACACACACACATATAACTATCTGTATGTATATAAGTGTATACCTGTGTATTCTGTTGGCTGGGGAGTATTTAATAGAGAGAGTGTGAAGAGAAATATTTCTCTATATTTACAGAGAGATTTGAAAGTGTTACCATTCCTATGTTTCATGCTTACCTTATTAACCTGTTATGATTTTTCTTCCTAAATTACAAATTTAATGCATAAGTCTTTCTAATTTGTGAGATTCCTTCCTACCTTATGATATAGAAAGATATTAATCATAATTACACATCTTTAGATGGCATGTTTCTCTACATTATCAGAAGGATTGATATACATACTTGATACTCCATATATTGTCTACAATCTTAATGCCAGTTATGGTGATCTTCGTAATTTGCATGTTAAAAACATGAACCATAGTGCTAGTATCTTCTACAACTTTTCTTAAAAAATTCATCATAATATATCTAAGTATGTTAAAAAATATGTGTGTATAGGACTATATATATGAATATATATATATATATACATACATACATACATACATACATACATACATACATACATACATATATATACATGTATATACATATATATAGATATATATAGATATATATAGATATATACATACATATATATACATATATATATGTATATATATATATATATGTATATATATATCTGCTTCTAAGAATATAACCATCTACCAGTGTGTCTATATTCATTGCTAAAGAAGAAATAACTTATGAAGGACGAGTTTAAACTAATTCTTAACAATGTTAAGGAAATGTGCATACCGCATTTTTGAAAAGAAGACAGTAGAAGATGCAACCATTAGTATTAGAGAAAATAGATTGCTTATACTGTAGAAATTTTTTTTATTTAAAAAAAAATAGTATAATGCAGGATTGAGGATTCCTGTCTGGAAGCCAACATAAATGGTTCTATTGTTGACTTCAAGACAAGAGGTCCTCAATAGAGATTATCTTTAACCATTATCAGCTGAAAGGTTCTATTTATGGGCTCTGGTTGAATATCTAAATGCTTATATTTGTCCTAGTATTCCTAATTTTATATACCTGAAAGACTGGTTCAGGAGCACCTAGGTAGGCTAGTTGTTTTGATGTAACCTAGGGTTTTTCTCCTTCTTTTTTTGGCTTTTAGTGGTTCTATCCAAACCACTATTTGAATAAAGGGACCAAGAGTCCTAGTGTGTGAAGTGTTTGTAGGAGGATAGGTCTTATTAGGTCCTTAGTGACCTTTAGGTCCATTTAGGTCCAATTAGGTGTTTTTGGAATTTTGTGGAAAAATGAGCCAAGAAAGGGACTATAGGTCCTATTTGATTTTATTTAATCATATTTGATGGATTGGACAAGTTTGGGCATATCTAGACCAAGTTTGAAGACCAAACTCAAAAGTTGCAAAAAGTTGTCAATGTTGTCATTCACAACATTGACAACTTTTATGACAAGATTGAATCTTTGGTGAAATCGGTTAGGTAACTATCTGAAACTGATGAATTAGTGTTTGGGTCAACTATATATGACCATCCCCAAGATGTGTGAAGGGTTTTCAAGTTCTATAATTTTTGTGTATGGACTGTATTTGTGAATAACAGTGACTGTTAAAGTGTCTTGAGGTGATCTGATAGTTTAATGGATTGAATCCAATTCTATGATCATTGTTTCATGTAATTTAAGTTGTTAGAATAATTTTTGTGGTGGAATTTTGTTTGTTTCAATATTTTTAAGTGCTTGTATAAAATATTTTATGTTTAGTCCAGTCGCTGGTTTGTATTGGGCAACTTCTACAAATGGGGTCTTAACTCCATCTTCCACCCTGGCATTTTCCCAGGCTCTTGGATTATTTTGGTGGACTCCATGTAAAATGTTTACAATGAAGGAGGGCCCCAGGAAATCAAGGCATCCATTTTTGGGATGATTCCCTAGGTGAGCTAGTGATGCATGGCTAGGGGTCATCAGCAGTTGCAGAGCTTAATTGGTGGGTTGAAAGCATTCATAGCTTCAACAAAAGCTTACAAAGGAGTATGGTGGTGAATTGTGAGATTCCCAAAGTGAGTGGGAGGATTTGGTGATGTTTCTTGGATAGAAAGAAAGAAGTTTCATTCAGACTGGTTTTGAAACCCTAAAAACCCTAAATTTTAGCCTTTTTATAGGAACAGCTGTACGGACAACTCGAGAGCCCTAGACCTAGAAAATCTCTAGTGTATTTGTAAAGGGTGTCTAGATCCTAAACCTATTTGGGCACTTGTTAAGACATTTTTCAAGTTAATGCAGAAAGGGTGACTAAATAGGGCTAATTGCTTGTAGCCCTATTTTGGAAGCAATTGTGTAGGTTCTTGGAACTTGATTGGAGTTTTGATGCAAAGTGTGGTTGCAGGTGTTGGAAAGGGACCTATTGACACCTTGGATATTCTAATCCTCTCTGTGGATTGAGCATTGATCATTTTGAATCAAATGGGGCCGTTTAGTCCAAGGAAGCAAGGAAGATCTTTTAGGGTCTAGGAGTAAGTTTTGAAGTGTTTTGTTCTACAAAATGGTGTCCACTAGATGAAGGAGTTAGGATCTTGTGATAAGATACCTAAGTAGCCTAGGGTTAGTGCAAGAACCCTAGTAGTTCATAGAGTGACCTAGGAGAACCTAGAAGAGGTCTCAGAGAAGCAAGACTAGTGCTACATCAAATACACTTGCGCGTGCATGATAGTTTTATTGTAAAATTAGAAGAATAAATTTATACCTACCTTATGTCAAGAATAAAGAAGAATTTGTAGCCAAATTTTCATTTTTTTCTATTTCTAATTATTCAAAAAAATGATATTTCTGTAGAAAGAAAAACTTGAAAGAGAGGACTTATTAGCTTTAGATTTTGATAGACTACAACATACATAATTTTAAGATGTAGTATCGACTTCATTAGGAGTCTTAGGTGATTCCTCTTTCTTCTTTCTCTTTCTGCCAGGTCTGGAGGTAATTTTCCAAATTCCTGTGGTTTCTTCATCTTCTATTTTTCTAAAACTATCTCTATCCATGTTACCTACATCGTCCTTGTGCCAGTATGTGTAAAACCAATCCTCTATTTCAGGTGTCCAGACATGAAAATAGCAATACAGGAAGTCAAGGTTTCTTCTTATGGTTGGGCTCCTGGATATTAGTGTTGCAATGTCATCAGTGTCTAGTATGGGATATGATGGGGTAGGTGTACCATTTATCATTGGGGAATTGTAGTATCTTGGTCTAGTAATGGTCATATCACCCCAGATATTATTAATTACAAAATCCAAACCCCCTAGGTATTTCTTTTTGAATAACTGTGTGCATAATCTCCCAATGTCAGATTTGATGGGCTCTACTTGGATGGCCGATACTATGAACATGGATGGAATGTTAGAGTTGACACGGTAATGGTCATCATTAGTTAAGAATTCCAGACCTAGAATCTTGTAGAGTGCTTTGAGGGTTAGAGCGTTTGTGCTTAAAAAAATCATTTTGATCTGTTTATAGTTATGGTACCTGCAAAGGAAATTTGTGGTTTTGAGCCTCTCAGTTTGATTGGGGTAGACATTTTTACAGCTCTGGGGGCTTAAAAAACATAGGATTGATTGTTGGGTTGAAGATGCTTACTTATGTACCAAGTGGAGGCTGCTAAAATTTTGTCTTTACAATTTTCCAATTCTTGGGTTCCTAGGTAAATGGTAAGGAGGAACTTGAAGAGATAGAAGGGGATAAATCTATTGTTACTATTGGTGTTTTCCTAATATATTCTTAGGTCAGTGGTGTTGGTGCTCAAATAAATTGATTGGATTTCCTATGTAATTTCCAATCCAATTCTTGGAAACCCAAGTGATTTGGCCAACTAACAAGTCACAACCAAGGCAAGGTTAGAACTTTTGCAATTCTGGCTCTACAAAACCAAGGATGGTAGGCCTATACCTTGACTTATCCTTCAAGTTACAAGGCTTTTTATAGCAGATAAGTAACACTTCAACCTTCTCTCTCAAGTATGGCAAGGCACTTGAAAGAAATCTAACTAAAACCAATATATCATGAACTGTAAATTGAAATACTTTAAGTAATTGAAAGAATGTTTAGTAAATGTGTATGTAATTTGAAATGAATAGATAGATAAGATAGCACAAAACTATAAACAATGAACTGAATAACTATAATCCAAATAATGATTAGACCAGTGCCTTATTCTACCATGGGCAATAGAGTCAAGATCATTCCAATCTTATGTTCAACCTCAGAGACATTTTTACAAGAAAACTTATCACTTCAAAGGTTTTATGGAATGCACATGCAACCTAAAACAAATTTAGAGATATTTCAAATGGGTAATACTTCTCAAATGAAAGACCAATTGACTAAGGCCTCAATCAACAAAATTTAACCATGCAAAATGAGAAAAGCAATTCAAAATATAGACTATGAATCAAATCAGGAAGCATGCACATCAAACTATCACTTTGAAGAAGTTCTATTGGTTTATCTGAAGGACTAATTGTAAAATGATAATAAAAATATTACACATGTGAAAGAAAAAGGACTTATCTTTATTGATTTTGAAAAAATAGTACATCCAGGTCCATGTTATACTTGTTGATTAAAAACTATCCAAATATGTGAAATTGTATTATATTGTAT
>MU228410.1:1362216-1377644 GCA_018584345.1 Thuja plicata | reverse complement strand
CATTTTACATTATGTATATATGTGTGTTTGAGTGGCTTTCACACCTTTTTAGGGTGAAAAGACACAACTCTTATTACAAATTATTTTGAAAAAACAATAAACTAACTAAAAAATAACTACCTAACTTCTGGATTTGGCTTTGATCAAAAATCCAAAACACCTTTTGAAAAGCTAATATTTTTGCTGGAGATAGGAAATTTGATTTCCCGAACTGGGTCATTTTTATATTTTTTAAATTCGACCATCTTTATCCTTTGTCGAAATTATCTTTGTAGCAGGTCTAAATTCCAGCATTTTCTGAAGGCTTCGATTAGTTAGTTCTATTTATTTTTGTCATAAAGCTTCCTTCCTTTGATATACATTTTTTTATGGAGAAACATGCTTCTTGATAATGGATTGGGACTTCTAAATTATCAAGATTTAGGGTACCACCAAGTGGGTATATAATTTTTTAAAGAGAGGAGATAGTGTTTACTAAATTAGGCTTGATTTTATAAGATAATTTTTACCAGGAATCAACATATGGTCCTAAAATGATTATTAGTTGGTATGTAGCACAGCTCTTTTTGTGTGGTTTATATTTTAATGGGTTATGGACTAAGTGTGTTTGATTGTTTTAGTTAGGTATTGATGGTTATAGAGGATTTAGATACAAATCCGTTTTTATACAAACATGACAGAGTATTATAATATATATATATGTGTGTGTGTGTGTGTGTGTGTGTGTGTGTGTGTGTGTGTGTGTGTTGTGTATCTTTATTTATATATCTTCCTGGGTAATGTGTAGTTTTATATGTTTATATCTTCTCTATTATTTACCCTTTTGTTATATCTGCATAACTAACCTGTGTAGTATAATACTGTAAAGTTATACTCTACATCAATTCTTTGAATTTAGCTAAAATAATTCTAGAAGGACAACATTACTTAATAAACATAGTAATTATCTAAATTAACCACATGTTCATTGAGTTTCTAAGTATAAAGTGCACTGTAGAGTAGCAGGGTTACTTTTTAATACAAAATTACAGAGGCAAGCTCTGCATATATAATATGTAAAATTCTAATATAGATTTTATCATCCTATACTATCATAATTGACAAACTTATCTCAATTACCACCATTTTTCGTGGTCTTCTACTTGAAGATTATCAGCGCTTCATCCTCCTCACTGATGTCCATTAAACTATGAGTGTTGTGTTTGACGTTTGGTGAGATGAACCGAACATTTTGGGCATCCTCTTCATAGTATTCGTTGGGTATATTGTAGCCTTATTATTTCCAATAGTCCATAACCCATGTTTTTTTCATTTGGTTCTCCAGCATAGACTTCATAAGGAAATCCATGTTCCTCTTCATCTCAGGCCAGAAGGTTTCGAAGATATCTCCCTCTTTGTGAGTGAGTATTGGTCATTTATGTGAGGCTGGTATATTTGGAATGTCATCCTCATTAATTCTCATGTAAATTTTGGGGTATGGGATACGTTTCTCCATATCAATACAACATATTTCTTTGTCTAAACCTACAAGTATATCTCCTATAAAGATTTTCCTTGTAGTATTGATAATCTCTTCTTTTGAGTACCCAGCTTCCACAATAAGTGAGATGAAGAGGCCAACAATGTGTCCATTCACCCTGACTGTGAATTTATTGTCAAAATAAAAATCCCCTAGGCTATTTTCTAGTGCCCTTATACTTGCATTTGGGATATCCAGTCGAATTTTGTTCCATCGCTCTGGACGTATGAGACCTTGAAAAGTCATTTGTCTCTTCCCATTGGGAAAGGTGAGAACGTTTAGCTCCATAACAATGCTTCTTGCTGGTTCTCTCTGTTAGCAAAGATATTTTTAAGTGGATGCCTATTCTATTAAGAATATATGTTCTGTGAAAGTTTTGGATTAAATCATGGGTATTTATTTAGCTTTGTTGTGTGGACTTATGTCATTGTGCCTTGTTATGATAATGGTTAGGATTGTAATTATATAGGAATTTGTGCTTTGATGCGAGTGGAGTGGGACATCCAACTTGCTCGTTAATGATTAGTACTTGTTTTGTTTGTAGTGTATTAATCCAAGCCTTGTTTAGATAAATGTGAATGGGTGAAACTCGTGATCAGAGATTTGTTTGGATTTGGGTAGTTTATTAATGGTTGAAGGTTGGTTTAGTAATTCGTAGAGTTATTAATTTTTATTGATTTTTATTAGTGTATTGTTAAAGGTTTATGGTTTATTCTTGTGTGGTTGTGTTTATTTCATGATCGTTTGGGATTTCCTTTCTCTAGGTGCATTAATAATTTTGAACATTTCAGAAACAACTTTAATTTAACAAAGTTTAGTGGTTTTAGAATTGTTTAATTGTTACCAAATATTTATTATCATTGTATTTAAGAATTATTTAATTGTTACCAAATATTTTCTAACATGGTTTCTATTATGTATTATTATTATAAGCAATATATATTGGGTTATTTGTCCTTAGTATATTCAGGGTTTATGTATTTTATTGTTATACCATATGCACCTAGGTTAGCTAGATGGTCTTCTATTTTGTTACCTTCTCGATATATATGTTTGATTTCAGTGTTTTGGAAAATGTTAAAGTTTTCCAGGGATTTATCAAGTATGTCATTCAATTTCCAATTGGGGGTGTGGCGTGTTCTGAGAGAATTGATAATAATTTGGGAGTCTTCTTCAATTTCTAGGTTTGAGATGCCTAATTCTTTACAGAGGTTTAGGCCTTCCATTGCGGCAATTATTTTTGCCATGTTATTATTTGAAGAAACTAGTGGTTTGCATATTTCAGCAATTTTAACATTTTTTCTTGCATGGATAACACAACCTATGCCTGCAATCCTAGGATTTCCTCTAGAAGCGCCATCAAAATTTAACTTATGCCATCCAATTTTTGGCGGGGTCTACAGGCATTGAGCTCTAGCAGTTTTACTTCTTGATCCCCCAAGAGGAGAAGGTTCATAGGTGATGAAGGGTGCTCCCCTTAATGCCACAAACACATAACAGAAACAGAGAAGCAACAACAATTTGCAAGAACAGAAAATGGGCTTCTTATTATCTCCACAAATGTGGAATTACAAACTTTCAGAATTACAATATGCAAAGCCACATGGGCATTCCCCTTACAATATTCTATAGGACAAAGCCTCGAATTATTACCCAGATCTACCCCGAACTGCCCTAGACAACACTACGGGCCTTCTTTATATAGGCAATTTCCACCGCCTAAGAAGGTTCCAGAAATATAGCCATTAAGGCCGACTACCCTTAGCATTTAATTATTTTTCACTTTTATTACAAAAGGGTAGGCTTTAAATATTTACAAAACATGAGATTAGGTAGCCCAACCTCCGGAAGCCATAACTTTTGAACCGTAGCTCCGTTTGGCTATTATAACCACTTTCCGGAAAGGGGAGATCGCGATCTACTGTGCTTGACTAGCAAAGTGCTAGTCAGTCAGGGGTTTGACCTTGATCCAGAGCCTCTAAGGTCCTAAAAATTGAGCTCAAAGATTTTACACCCTAAAATCTCAACAGTAAATCCTTAATAACTTCGCCGATACAGATGATCTGATAATGAAATTCAACTGGCATTCTTATATGACTAAGATGAACCTTCACCTAGAAAATTAGAACATTCTGAGTTCAAACGACCAACTTACTAAAAATAATAAGTTTCCAAAAATAGCAACTTTGTACAAAATAGCCCTTATTGAATAGAAAAACACATATTTTTGGGTGATGCAAGATTGCCCTTACACCCAGGATGCTCCTGCATCAATAGGAATTAGGCTAGTTCAATTTTTGTGTATGGAATTGTCCCAAGAGGAGAAGGTTCCTTCTATGTGGTGTGTGTTTCTGGGTCTGTTGTTTAAAGTTTCAACAATGCTAATCTAAATTTAGTTGAGGAGAGATTTCATGGTCATCTCAATGTTTTTGAAGATTCTTCTATTTCTTTCTTTCCAGAGTTCCCAAGCTACAATAGATGGTGAATTTTTCTATATATCCTTATACATGTGGAAATTGTGCTTAGTGGGCTAGCCATTAATAAAATATGTAAAGTGTTCATTGTTGGCGGAGGACTAATTTAGTTTAGATTTAACATTTTCCCAACAAGTTTGAGAATAAGGGCAATCAAATAGGATATGATCAATGGTCTCTTCTACATATTGACATAATGAACATCTCAAGGGACCTTCAAAGCCAAGTTTTTTGAACCACTCTGCTATGAGAATATGTCCTTGTAGCGCTGCCCATAGAAACATTCCATCTTTTGGTGGGAAAGCTTTATCCCAACAAAGTTTTAATGGTAGTCCAGTTTTTTGCAAGTGTAGGTTTTCCAAGATGAGGTTGTAACCATCCTTAACATTGTAATTTCCATTATTTGAGCCAACCTCGATTAATTTGTCTAGCTTATTTTTGAGGATGAACATCCTACTATTGAGGTTGATCCTAAGTATCTTTATTTGGTCCTCATTTAGAGAAGATTTCTCCAGTGGCTTCCAGGACCATCCCGAAGTGTTAAGTTGGTCTATATTAATATCGTGAGAGAGTTTGTCACCTCATTCTTGTTTAAGGATTCCTTTTATGTTGGGATCCATACAAGTTTTATCAAGGGCTTGATATCCTCCCCATGAGTCTTCCTAGAAAAGGATGTTATCCCCATTGCCTATGTCCCAAGTCTTCTTGTTATCTATTATTGGTTTACATTCCATCATAAAGTTCCAGATGCAAGAGCCTTTGACCTGATTTTTGGACCTGAAAATGTTAATAGGTTCCGCATATTTAATGTATTTTTGGAGGAGGATTTGGGCCCATGTCCTTTTAGGATGTTTGTACATATTCTAGACTAGTTTAGCTCCTAAGGATTTATTTTTTTATTGTATTTTTAAGCCACCATTCTATTTAGACTTACAGATATTCTCCCATTTTATTAAGGCCATTTTCTTATTTTCAGATGTTCCTTGCCAGAAGAAGTTTCATATTTTAGAGCTAATCATACTATTGGTCCCATTCGTGATAGGGAGGATTGACATATGATAATTGGGGATAGTTGAGAGGACTGATCTAATAATTGTAGCCCTGCCTTCATTTGAGAGCCATCTACATTTCCAAGTATCTATATTTTGGTGTAATTTGGTGTATATTGGTTCCCATAGGTTTGTATTTCTAGTACCTTTATCTAGGGGAACTTCAAGATATTTGCATGGAAAATTGCCTACTTTAAACCCCAAGGTCCTATAGATTTTAGTTTGAAGGTTTTGACAAATCCTTAGGAAGAATATTTATGATTTGTTTGGATTTACCATCTAGCCCAAGGCTTTCATATATTGGGTGAGGACAAATTTGAATTCGTTTGCTTCTTTTATTGCTTCCCTACCAGGAAGGATGGTATCATCTGCAAACTGTTGGTAGGTAATGTTAGGGATGGATGCAGATAATCACACCCCAGTAATCATTCTGTCTAAGTATGATTTTTTAATGTTCTTACCAAGAGAATCAGCCATAATAACAAAAAGGAAGGGAGATATGGGGTCACCTTGGCGAATTCCTCTTGAGATAGTAAAATAACCTTCTGGGGTTCCATTGATGAGGATGGATATTGTGGGTGTGGAGATAAAATTGAAAAATTGTGGAGATCCATATTTTGGAGAAACCAAATGCTTCTAAGCATTTTCATAAGAATCTCCTATCCAGGGATTTTTTTAGTGGCAATTATTCACCAATTGGAAAATATGTCTCGTCGGGCGTATAACAATTGGTAAAAAATGCTTAGTACGGTTCACCCAGATTTTATAAAAGACATGTATAGTGATCGAGTTGTTCGCCACTATTTGCATGTAATTTTTTTAGTAATAACTAAGAGGGGGGATGAATCAGTGGCCTCAAAAATATTCCAATAATCAACCCTTAAAACTTAGTACCACATTCTTATACCTCTAGTTATCTTTAGTCCTATAAGATGAATGCCTCCAAATACTTATATCAATTTAGTACTGCTTGGAATGCTTTGTAAAACCTTCTACTGTAGATTAATCGAATAGAAGTATGTTAATTTACCAAAAGACAATAAATTATCTAGAGTATACCGATCAATCCAATTAAGTTAAGTGTAATGCAAAACACTAAAGTAATGACTCATAAACACATTGACACATGGATTTTTAACGTGGAAACCCTGTTAAGGGAAAAACCACTTGGTACCGGTAACCCAAAATTTTCAATCTTCTGAAGTGAGCTCAGTGAAGAGCCAACCCTGTTAAAGGTTAAAAACACACTGTTATGTGTGACCTTGTTAGAGGATTTAAAAGTTTAGTCTATCACTTGATATCAGGCATCTCTATGCCACCATCCTTGATCAAACACTCACTTGGCTTGTCAATAGGTATCTGGCATCTCATTCTATCTTCATGAAAAAACTTTTTGATACTCCATTAGATGTATCTCAATATAGAAAGGATCTTTAAATCTCGCTCGGTTAAGATACTTTCTGAATCAATGGTTAAACTAAAACAGTATGATCTGTTCATATATAC
The DNA here is from genome assembly GCA_018584345.1 of Thuja plicata. Lineage (NCBI taxonomy): Eukaryota > Viridiplantae > Streptophyta > Pinopsida > Cupressales > Cupressaceae > Thuja > Thuja plicata. The sequence continues at coordinate 1,371,096 of MU228410.1, read as the reverse complement.
AACTTATATTTGTAGATTTTCAGATCTATTGTAATCTCACAAAACTATTATGATCAATATAACTCTGTTTATACCTTTGCTCCACTTTGATTTTTCTCGGTGATGTTGTGCTCTATTGCTTGGTGTCCATAGAATTATTTATCTCTTTCCTTTGCTTGATTGATCAGCACTGTATGAAGTTACTCTTCATTAGTTTCTCTTTAGCATCCTCTTTTCTTTTTCTCCCCACACCCATTCGTAATGAATTGAGTTTTCTCTTTTATAGACATGATATCACCATTGTTAGGTTCTTTATCTTCTTGATCTTGGCATGATCCACAATTCTTGCCAATCAGATTTAAAGTAAAAATACTTCTTTATCTCGTTGAGATCTTCTTGCCAACTAGACAAATCAGCTTTAAATCATTTACTTATCTCTAGCTTATCTTGTCGATGAAAACAATGATAACTACCAGTTAACTCTATATTTAGCTCTGCCAGCTAGATATTTTGTCATTTCTAAACTCTAATTAATTTTAGTTTAACTCTTTGATAGCGTTGGTCAACACTCCAGTTCTCCTCGGGCTTCTCCATCGGTTTACACTATGTTTCTAGCTGTCTGGTTTGCTTGTGATTCTACTCATCGGTAATGCTTGTCACTATTATTGCTTGGGAATCACTGTGACTTGACTTTCGGTGATCTCTATCTGTCAGGTTCCACTAATCATTGGTGTTTGTAGTCACAATGTGAATGCTTTTCTTTTATGCATTACAGAAAGCATAATCTTTACCTCTGTGATTCTCTGAAGTCTTTGACACTTTGATTATAACCGATTAGATTATTTCAAGTTGACATCAATGACAATACAATCCATTAACTGATTTAATTTCTTGCATTATCCTTCTGCATTTAGGTGATCAACTTAAAATCTTCAAACATTCAATCAGTTACATGTCATCAATCTCTCCCTTTGGCATTGATGGCAACATACTACATTATCATACTATATTATCACTAATACAATATGAAATATACAGTTTCATCAAGATTTCCTAATGTAACTATTAAAATTTTTTGTCTCTCGGTAAGCTCATAATATCTTAGATTTGTTTCATGCAGAGTGGTTGTCTTCAATCTTCAATCCCTTCACTAGATTGATGTATCATTTGATATCTCTTTTCTGATATGTGCTCTGCCTTGACTGTTCCTCTTCTTGATAATCTCTTTTTCCTTTGACAACATTCTATCTCTTTTTCTGAACTCTCTCCCTTTGTTACTTCTCTCCCTTAGATGGATATTTCATGTGTAATCAATTTCTCTCCCTTAGAATATTGACTAACTCTTCCATTATTATATCTCTCCTTTTGATAATGAGCTCATCTCTCCCTTTGTATGATAAGGAAAATCTCTCCCTAATGGTTATGAGAACATCTCTCCCTTTTCCTTTATGATAATTAGAAGATCATCTCTCCCTTTTTGTATGATAATGAGATATTTCTCTCCCTCTAAGAACAATACCAAATAGAAATATGTTTCTTTATCTTATCATCTATATCATGTTCTATCCCTTTACATAATATATTCCTTGAATTTCCCTATCCATCAACAATACAATGTTTTGATTTTTGGTGCAGATATGTACCTTGTAATGTACAGATGTATTTGTTGTTGTCCATATCAGTGTTTGCATCAACATGATTGATCTTCAGATTTGGTATAGGTTGATGCAACCTCTTAGTCAGATTACTAACTGATAGACAAGGGTTTAAACCCTAGTCTCTATCTCAGGTACTCAAATGTATCCTTTAGTAATGGCTTGGTGAATATATCAACTAACTCTTTCTTTGACTAAACATATTCCAGTGTCACTTCCTTTGCTTGCATTTGTTCTCTTAGATAGTGATACTTTATAGCAATATTATTAGTCTTAGCATGCATGACTAGATTCTTAGAAATGTTTATTGCACTAGTATTATCACAATAGATAATTACTGGTTCAAGGATCTTCATATGCATACCTTCTAGTAATTGTTTGATCCACGCAATATTAGAGCAATTTGCAGTAGGAGCCACATATTCTTCTTCTGTAGTAGACTGAGAGATGCATCCTTTCTTCTTGCTTATCCATGTGACAAGTCTATCACCCATGAAGAATGCTCCCCCAGTTGTGCTCTTTTGGTCATCAATGTTTCTAGCCCAATCAGCATATGTATAGACTTGTAGCTCAAATTTTCCTTCTCTTTTGTACCATAAGCCATAGTCCTCGATGTTCTTTAGATATCTCAGAATTCTTTTGACAATAATCATATGTGATTCTTTGGGATTAGCATAGAATCTTGAAAAAATTCCCACTGCATGTGCTATATCTGGTCTGCTGTGAACAACATACATCAGTTTGCCAATAATTGTTCTATATAATGTTTGGTTTACCTCATTTGTCTTATCTTCCTTTGTAATCTTGCATCCAGTAGCCATAGGTGTTCCAAATGGTTTGGAATCTTCCATCTTGAATGTCTTTAGCACTTCCTTGATGTATTTGGACCGAGTGATGTAAATGCCTGCATCTTGTTGAAGAATCTATAGACCAAGAAAGAATTTGATCTCTCCAAACATAGAAATTTCAAATTCCTTGCTCATTTCATTAGAAAAGGACTTACATAAAAATTCATTTCCCCCAAAAATGATATCATCAACAAAAAATTCAGCAATCAGAATATAACCATCGGTATCTTCTTTTAAGTACAGATTGCTATTTTTACTTATTCTAACAAATTTTATGCTAATGAGATATGAGTGAAGTATTTCATACCAGGCACTTGATGCTTGTTTTAATCCATACAAGGCTTTGTGTAGTTTACATACCATGTTTCTCTTGTCTGGATTAACAAACCCTTCTGGTTGTTCAATGTATACCTCTTCTTCTAGTATTCCATTTAGGAATGCAAATTTGACATCCATTTGGTATACCTTGAATCCTTTAAATGCAGCATAAGCAAGTAGTATTCTAACTCCTTATAGCCTAGCAATGGGTGCAAAGGTTTCTCCATAATCAATACCTTCTTCTTGTGCATATCCCTTGCATACTAATCTTGCTTTGTTTCTAGTGACTTCTCCATTCTCATTCAACTTGTTTCTGAATATCCATTTGGTAACGATGACATTCTTGTCATCTAGTCTCGGTACTACTATCCATGTATTGTTCTTCTCAATGTGTTTTATTTCTTCATTCATAACAGTAAACCATTCTTTATTTTCAAGTGCATTGTAAACAGATTTAGGCTCAAAATCACAAAGTCAACATCTTGTGTTAAGTGACTTACTTCTTGTTCTTGTTTCAGCCTTCTTGTCTCCTATGATTTGATTATGTGGATGATGTCTACTGACATACTTGGAAATTTTTGTTTCAACTTTGTGTTCACCATTCTGATTATCTTCTTCACCTTCATTTCATCTGCATTGTTTGGAACATCATCTTGAGTATTATCCTGATCGTCGGTAATTGCAGCCTGATGCTCAGGTGCAATATTCTAATGCTCAGGAGAAACACACTGTTGCTCAGGTAGAGTGTTAGGTTCTATATAAATAAACCTGTTGTATTCCTTTGGTTCCTTTTTGCTTTCATTATCATTCTTTTCTACAAATACATCTATTTTCACATTGTCACATTACAATGATTTTGTTAGATGACTTGTTAAGAAATTTATAAGCCTTGCTTTTGGTTGAATACCCTAGGAAGATACCTTCTTCACTTTTGTATTCAAGTTTTCCATTTCTATCATCCTTCAATATATAACATTGACTACGAAAGATTCTGAAGTAACTTACATTAGGTGTATGACCATACCAAAGCTCATAGGGTGTCTTCTTTGTGTCCTTCAATTGTACTATGTTTAATGTATAGACAACAGTACTGAAAACTTCCCTCTAGAATGTTTGAGTGATGCTTTTCTCAATCATCAATGTTTTCACACAAAACAACAATTGATTTGTTTCTCCTTTTAGCAATTCCATTTTCCTATGGTGTCCTTGGTGAAAAAACCTGTCTTTTAATTCCACGCACATTGTAATAGTTAGTGAATTCATCTGAAGTAAATTCTCCTCCTCTATCTGACCTTAAGCATTTCAATTTCTTTTCACTTTATTTTTCAACCATTGCTTTATACCATTTAAACATCTTTAATGCTTTTGATTTATCTTTTAAAAACATGACTGTCATCATTCTAGAAAAATCATCAACAAAGAGAATAAAATACCTATCTCCATAGTAGCTCTTTGTTCTTATCGGTCCACATAGATCTATATGGAATAGTTCTAGAATTGCAGTAGATGTATGGGTTTTTCTCTTGAAACTAGACTTTTTCATCTTACCTTTTTGACAATTCTTGCACATGATATGCTCGGGCTTAGTCATTGTCGGTAAGCCTTTGACATTCCTTTTGTTTATTATCTCTATCATGTTGTCAAATTTCACATGACATAATCTTTTGTGCCACAACCATATGTCTTCATTTCTAGCCATTAAACAAGTGGTGTTAGTGTTATCAAGATAGAAAAGGTTACATTTTTTCTGCTCACCGATACTAATCAATCTTCCTAATTCATTGAAGATCTTTGCCTTCTTATTTTCAAATGCTACTTTGTGACCTGAATTTTTCAACTAAAAAACACTTAACAAATTGTAATTCAGTCCTTTAACACAGTAAGCATTTTCACATTTTATTCGGTTATTTAACATTATGGTTGTTTTACCTTCAACTGGACAAGGTGTATCATTACCCATTCTCACTGAACCACTATTATAGTATTCAAAAGTCTCAAACTTTTGTTTGTCACTGGTCATATGGTGAGTGCAAGCACTATCTATGATCCAGACATCATTTTTACTAACTTTAGATATGAGTGCAGTTTCTACATACCTTTCTTTATCTTCATCTAAATCATCCTTCATGGCTACAAATACCATCTCGGTGTCTTCTTTTGATTCAGTTTCAGTGTCATCAACTCTGTTCTCAGCTAGGTAACAAGCTTTTTTCCCTCTCTCCTTGTAGTCTCGCATATCTCTCTTGTTAGACTGTCGGTTGCTCTGGTAATCTCTATTTTTACCTTTGTCAAACTTCTTCTCATAAGGTCTATCATTTCCTCTGTCATCTTTTCTTCGGTTTGGACATCTTGCAGCAAATTTTCCAACCTCTTTACAATTAAAACATACAAGTGGTAATTTACCTTTGTATATGCCTTTGCCTCTTTGCAATCTTCTTGCCATTAGTGCTTCAATTTCATCAAGTCCTTGATCCTCATTATCACTGTCACTATCATTTCTAACAGCATGTCTATGAATTGAGTTACTTATCTTTAGAGAAGATTTGAATGCAGATTCTATGGATGGTAAGACACTATTTTCAAAGTTATTCATCTCAAATGAAATTAGTCTACCAATCAGATTATCTAGAGTAACAGTATTGTTCGCAACTACTCTCATTTCTTGAGTAGCAGAAACTCTAATAGCATAAATAGGCAATAAGGTTCTTAAGATTTTTCTTACCACTGTCTCCTCTTCAAGTACACCTCCAACTCCTCGGATAGTATTTACTACCTCTTTGATTCTACAACTATACTGAGTAATGTTTTCTCCTTCTTTCATCCTTAGGTCATCAAACCTCCCTTTTAGCATTTCTTCCTTTTCTCTGAGTACATTGGCATCTCCTTCATGTACAAGCTTTAACTTATCCCACATTTTCTTTGTAGAGGTGCAAGTTTTGACATCTTCAAACTCAACATCGGAGAGTGATGATGAAATTTCTATAATCATGCAGTTATGTTCATGCTCAACTCTTAATTTCTCAAGAGTATGAGGTCCTCTAGGAAACACATACTCGGTATATAAGTATTGAACAATATCATTTCGAATACCTGATAGGTGGAGTCTTATTTTACTTTGCCATGAGGCAAAGTTTTCTTTATTCAACTTGGGCACATCTCATCTGTTCATCTTGCGTTCTTTTGCTTGAGCTATTAAACTCCCTTTCTAAGCACACAAGCTCTAATACCAATTGTTAGTAATAATTGAGAGGGGGGGTGAATTAGTGGCCTCAAAAATATTCCAATAATCAACCCTTAAAACTTAGTACCACAATATTATACCTCTAGTTATCTTCAGTCCTATAAGATGAATGCCTCCAAATACTTATATCAATTTACTACTACTCGGAATTCTTTGTAAAACCTTCTACTACAGATTTACTGAATAGCAGTCGGTTAATTTACCGAAAGATAGTAAATTATATAGAGTATATTGATCAATCCAATTGAGTTAAGTGTAATGAAAAACACTAAAGTAATGACTCATAAACACATTGAAACATGGATTTTTAACGTGGAAACCCTGTTAAGGGAAAAACCACTTGGGACTGGTAACCCAAAATTCTCACTCTTCTGAAGTGAGCTCAGTGAAGAGCCAACCCTGTTAAAGGTTACAAACACACTGTTAGGTCTGACCTTGTTATAGGATTTAAAAGTTTAGTCTGTCACTTGATATCGGGCATCTCTATGCTACCATCCTTGATCAAACACTCACTTGGCCTGTCAATAGGTATCTTGCATCTCATGCTATCTTCATGAAAAAAAAATTTGATACTCTATTAGATGTATCTCAATATATAAAGGATCTTTAAATCCCACTCGGTTAAGAAACTTTCTAAATCAATGGTTAAACTGAAACAGTATGATCTGTTCACATATACAACTTATACTTGCAAATTTTTAGATCTATTGTAATCTCACAAAACTATTCTGATCAATATAACTCTATTTATACCTTTGCTCCACTTTGACTCTGCTTGGTGATGCTGTGCTATGTTGCTCGGTGTCTGCAGAATTTTTTAGCTCTTTCCTCAGCTTGATTGATCAGCACTGTATGAATTTTCTCTTCATTAGTTTCTCTTTAGCATCCTCTTTTCTTTTTCTCCCCACACCCATTCGTAATTAATTGGGTTATCTCTTTTATTGACATGATATAACCATTGTTAGGTTCTTGATATTCTTGATCTTGGCGTGATCGAAAATTATTGCCAATCAGATTTAAAGAAAAACTCATGTTTTATCTCACTGAGATCTTCTTGCCAACTGGACAAATCAGCTTTAAATTATTTACTTATCTCTGGCTTATCTTGTCAATGAAAATAATGATAAATACCAGTTAACTCTATATTTAGCTCTTCCAGCTAGATATTTTTTCATTTTTGAACTCCAGTTAATTTTGGTTTAACTCTTTGATAGCGTTGGTCGACACTCCAGTTCTCCTCAGGCTTCTCCATCATTTTACACTATGTTACTAGCCATCGGGTTTGCTTGTGATTCTGCTCGTCAATAATTCTTTTTGGTGTTCTTTCTTGGGTATCACTATGACTTTACTTTCGGTGATCTCTATCCATCGGGTTCCACTAATCGTTGGTGTTTTTAGTCACAATGTGAATGTTGTAGAAATTGAGAAATATATCTTCAAATTCCAAGACCAATCTACATGCAAGATACCTGTTACAAAGAATGAAGCAAAATATGGAAAAAGCTAAAACCCTTCTGTGCTCAAAAAGTGAGAGCTCAAAAATGTATTCCGAGAGTATGAAAAAATAATTACAAGCATTCAACCTTAAAGGTGAATGAAACCCTAAAAAGGGAAAAATCTAGGATGTACAAAATAATTAATATAACATATTAATTATATGCACCTACAAGAAATCTTAAGAGAAAAAGGAGTAATGAAACTACCTAATTACTCTAAAACCCCACCTTAAGTGAATCTCAAGAGGTAAGCTAACCTAGCACAGCTGTGAAAGCAAGAAATGGGTCCCGGCAACAAGGCCTGATCAGGTACCCAAAACAAGGAAATCTCTGTGAACTGGAGACAAAGGAGAAAACCCAGTGTGAAAAACTCCTCTCCAAAAAGAGATATAAAAGAAAGAAAAAGACAAAAGATGACTTCAAGAGACTCTCTCAAATCCATGAGTACAATGCGTGCTGCCAAACCCCCCCCCATGAGAGAGGGTCAAGGCTCCAAAGCCCCCCCAGAATGAAAGAACCTCTAGATCAATGAAAAAACCACCATGACGCCAATACAAAAGAGTGAAAGGAAGTGAGCACTGAAGAGGTAACCTCAAAAAATGAGGTGTCACTGGAAGGCCGAGCTGATGCTCAAAGGAGTGGACATGAGGATCCTGAAAGGGAACCCCCAATGTAGGTGGTATGAAAGGTGTGATGACACTATCAGAAGAGTGGAGATGAGTGTCCTCTATAGAATCCTCAACAACTGCACCTTGTGGCTTGATGAATGGAGCTAGAGGGTCAGGCAGTGCTGAAGAAGAGTCCTGCTAAAGAGGAGAAACCCCAACAAGATGAGGTGAGGCAGCCACAGAAGTGGTCTCAGGAACAACATAGAGGTTCAAGTGACCTGATTGTACCACATGATGCTCTCACATAAGTGGAGAGCTATGCTCTGATGATGGAGATGGTGGACCAAAGTGTGAAAAGGTGTAGAGACAGGTGGAATGATCAACTATCCCTATAGAAATAATGCCACCTGTCACACTATCCCGAATGAAGATGGAATCTGGCGTGAACTCAACTGTCTTCTCTGATCCACTATGTGTAATCTAGTAAATCGAGAGAAGGTTTGCAGACAGAGATGGAACATACAATACATCATTGAATGTGTTAGGGATTTTTCTTGCATGAATCACAGTGCTTGAAATGTCTATCTGAAATTTATACCTTTTAATTATGATTCAGAGACAAGAAAAGCCTAATTTCTAAGGACTGGATAAGGTCCTTCTTCATTTTTGAGCTCCACAAATACTCAGGCAGGTTTTACCTTTCAAGATGGCTGTTAACACAGTATTTGTTGATGT